>CM076572.1:273349834-273579351 GCA_034641835.2 Pinus albicaulis
AATTTCTACTGTAGGTTTGTGTTGGGATTCTCTCATATCACTTGGCCCTTGAGTCAAGTCACCAAGGGAGGAGCGAGAGAAAAATTATTTTGGTCAGAACCTCAACAGAAGGCATTCATAGAATTGAAAAATCGCCTCTGTTCTGCCCCAGTGCTCACATTACCAGACTTGCAACAGCCATTTGAGATCGAGACAGATGCCTCTGACTATGCTATTGGGGCAGTTCTTACTCAACAGGGACATCCAGTGGCATATCACAGTGAGACATTGTCTGAGACAGTTCGCAAGTATCCCACCTATGACAAAGAAATGTATTCCATTGTGCAAGCCTCTCGACAATGGAAGCATTACATTTTGGGGAAGGAAACAATCATCCACACAGACCACCGGCCCCTGCAGTTCATACAGACACAAGGGAAGTTGCAGAATGATCGCCATCAGAAGTGGTCCACATATCTGCAACAGTTTCATTTGAACATCAAGTACAAGAAGGGTAGCACCAATAATGTTGCAGACTGCCTTAGCCAACCACCGATCGTGGCGCTCACCACCGTGCTCAACTCTTGTGGGCACGAGACTTCTGATTGGCCGCTTCTCTATGAGAGTGACCCAGAATTCGGCCACACTTACAAGGCACTCTTGGGGGGCACGCAAGTTCCAAATTTTCACCTCCAATATGCACTTTTATGTCACCTGGGACACCTTTGTGTTCCTTCAAGCGAGCGTGCCAAGATGATATGGGAAGCACACTACAGTCGAGTCGCTGGGCATTTCGGGGTTGAGAAAACAATAGCAATACTACAGAAGTATTTCTATTGGCCGAACCTTCGAAAGGATGTCGAGAAGCACATCAGATCCTGCACTGCTTGTGCCATTGCCAAACCGACCATCAAGAAGAAAGGCCTATATACTCCACTACCTACCCCTAGTCGACCTTGGGAATCCATCTCCATGGATTACATGTCGGGCCTGCCTTCTACTAAGAATGGAAATGACTGTATTTTCGTGGTCGTTGACAGATTCTCGAAGATGGCCATTATGGCGGCCTGTAAGAAGAATATCACAGCAGAAGCCACTGCTAAACTCTTCTTTGAACGAGTGTGGGTGCACTTTGGGATCCCACAGTCTATCATATTAGATCGAGATAGCAGGTTCCTCAGCACATTTTGGTCCAGCCTCTGGTCAATGTTGGACACAAAGCTCACCAAGTCCACAGCTTTCCATCCCCAAACAGATGGCCAGACAGAGGTCGTCAACAGAATGATTGTACACATTCTGCGTATGTACAATTCAAAGCATCCACGCACATGGGACGAGAGCCTCCCTTATGTACAACATAGTTATAATCGGGCTCTCCACAGTTCAATCGGCCATAGCCCCTTTCAGGTGGGCTTGGGATTCCAGCCACTATGTCCCATCGACGTAGCCATGCCATTTGCAGCTGCTCAGGCCAATTCAGCTCATGTCTAGTCTGAAGTTGACAAAGCAAGTAGCTTCATCGAGCGCATTCAACACATCCGCCAACAGGTTCATGATATATTGGACAGATCCAATGTGAAGTACAAGCAGCATCAACACCGGGTGCCACACAACTTCCAGGTGGGTGACAAAGTATGGCTACATTTGCAGAAGGAGCGCCTCACTGGACCCCACCGCAAGCTTCGCCCGCTCCGATACGGTCCGTACACCATCACCAAGGCCGTAGGGAACAATGCATTCGAGCTCAGTATTCCACCATTCCTTGGTCTGCACCCAGTCTTCAATGTGGATCGCCTTCGTCCTTACTTCCCACCTCTACTGGACACCTCGGACATTGCAGAACAACTCACACCAATAGAGTTAAATCCAGACTACATGGAACATGCCACCATAGATTGTATCATGGACATGCGGGTCAAGAACACTCGCCAACAGAAGATCCAATTATATCGGGTTGTCAAAGCTGGCCAAATCCTGCACCAAGGAAAGTGGTTCACCAGGGACCAAGTTCAGCAGAAATTTCCTCATCTCATGGAGGAACTTAACGCAATGGGGACCATTGCTTCCTAAGGGTGGAGGAATGATCCAGGTGGATATTGGTGGCCACCCGCCTATTCCACTTGGGCCCCCACCATTGTCTCTTTCAGTTTTTCAGTTTTGGCATAACTTACTATTTTTAGCAGTTTTTCGGGTCCTGAACTTCCGGAGCCGTTTTGAGGCCCTAAACGTATAGAGCTTTTCGTCACAAAAGTTGTAGTCCTCGTATAGAGCTTTCTAATGATGTATCATGTGCGTCAAACGGAGATAGTATGCCAAAGTTACGTCCCTGGGAAGTTGAAACACCAATTTACCCAAACGGGGCCCATAGTTTTTGCGCTTCATCTCCTAGGGTTAGGTTTTTGGGATGTTTAGGGTTCTCCATTGTTTCTCAATAATAAATAGGCCCTCGAGCCTCATTGTAACTCAGTTCAGAGGCCTGTAGCCGCCACATCTCTTCTCAGAGATAGCTACCGGTGCCCTAGCTAGTTTTATTTCCATTCTGTCTGTAAGCAAATTTCAATTCTTTGATATTAATGAAATGAAGTGTTATTTCCACTGCATCTCTGTATTTATGGTTATATGTTTATTCTTTTGTGTTCCTGCATAAATCCAGATCAGAAAAACTTTTACAAAAGTTGGAGGGATATAGTGTAAAAAATTTATAGACATTATTTCCATTTAGAATACAAAAATCAATCCAATTATTCCAAGAAGCAAATTTTATCTAAACTACAGGAAGAGTTTCCAGAGAATTGGTCAATGAGACATGTCATACTTTTAATGGAAAAAACGTACAACAAGAAAAAGGAAGGAATGAAAAGGTAATATTCCTTTAAATGTTTTTTCTAGAACTGTTTATAAATATCATTTATAAATATCACTTTCGTTATATTTACTTTTCATATATCAATATAAAAATTAAATAGTTTATTTTCATGTTAAATTTTCATGAAGATTATGAAAATATCAAAATATGAACGAGCATATATCAGAAATATGCCAGTAGGAATGTCCAAAAGGGTCTACAAGGAGATGGTCAAAGAAGTGGACAAAATTGCATTGCAGGAAGAGCCATCTCAACAACAACGTGCTTCAAATGTAATATGTAATCATTAAATTTTTTGATCATTAGGTACACTAAATAAACAATTTAACATTAAATATTAATTTCAAATATTTTCTTACATAAAAGAAAATAAAATGCAACCCATTCAACATATAAAATAGGACTACAAGGAAGAAGAGGGTTGATATCTAAGTTTGTGAGTAACTGTTACTTCCTTACAACAACTTAACTAGATTTCATTTTTGTAAATTTTAAGTTGTTTTACAAAAATCATCATTGAATGTCTTCAAACAGGTGCTAACATACAAAGAAGAACCATCAGACGAATTGATTGACATTGGGTTAAATATGGGTTGTGAGTATATGTTGGCATATGAAAAATTAATTGTGGAATTTGTAAGCATCTATTGATTTTGTTTTACTTAGCTTCGTCTATAATTAATAGAACAAAAAAATCTTTTATATTAAATATATGATTTGCTATGGGGTATAAAAATTGCAAGAAATAAAGTGTGGAACTGTTCCAACAGATGAAATATTGAAAGATGGCATACGACATGGTTTTGAAAGAATGTGTATAGTTCATGAGTCAATTATTGCTATGGTACGTCATTTCTTTTTTATTTACATTGATGTATATTATTTAATATTGCAATTTTCATTATTCTCACAAATGTATATACAATCATTAAAATTTATTTTTATGTTTTTAGATGGAAGGTGAAGAAGAAGAAAACAATCAACACTGTGAACAAAACATTCATGAAAATAGCCCAAGTCATGGAAGTAGCTCGAGTAGTGACATCAGTTCAAGAGAAGAATGATGATAATTATGTTTGGATATAAAAGCAAGGCGTTATATTTTTTTAAATATTTGTTTGTGAAATCAAACATTTTCTTTAATGTAATGGATAGAGTGTCCCAATTAAAAGACAAAGTGATACCAATAATTGTCCTATTTTGTATAATAAGACGTATTATATATATATATATATATATATATATATATATATATATATATATATATATATATATATATATATATATTTATATATATATATATATATATGTTTTAATTTATTCTATTGCATTCTCCATTGTGGCTGTAAAATGTAACACCACGTCTAATTAAATTTTTGGATTATTAAATATTATAATGAAGAGATGTGAAATCTAATGATATGATATAACAAATTAATCCAAACATCACATTCAAATGAATTAATATAAATTCAATTAATATGAACACTGTTATAAGATGTGTTGACTTTTGATGAATAATGAATTTTAAAAAATCACAATAATTGCACTGTCACATGTCGATTTTCTAAAAAATACAAAATGAACACCGGTGTGTGTTAGTTACTATACACCGGTGCGTTTTCATGATACAACACACTGGTGTGTTTCTACGAACAATGGGCACTGCACAAATACCAATACCAATTATAAATCTCAGTGCGTTTGTGTGATACTGTGCATCGGTGCATTTATGTGAGACTACACACCGGTGCATTTGTATGACCTGTTAGTGTTAGTCTAGTCATACTTCCATCAGCGATCAAAACTGCTCTTTTGCATTTGCATATTAGGAGTCTCATACTGAATAAATTTCACCGTTCCGCTAGGTCATGGATTCATTGATGGTAGTGAGTTTTCATCAGTCTTCTCTCAGGAGGCACTTGCTGATTCTCCTTTCTATGGTATTTGTTCATAAGTCGCTTTCACTCTCAAATCATGTCAGTAGGTCATAGGACAGGTCTCATTAGTTTCTAGGGCCTCACCATGATCGAATTAATGATTCAAGTGTCAAATAAAGATCAGCAAGGTCATGAGGAAGTCAATAAACTCAAAATCATAGCACCAGGAAGATCAGAGATATCATTTATTCAGTTTGATGCAAGTTTCACCTCAAAACCATGTTTTGAGGTGAAAACATAATACTTTTCCTTTCAGTCACAATTCAAAAGATGTCATCTCCAACAAGATCATCACCCTGCCTTTCAGAGAATTTTTTCATAGCATGTTCAGCATCAAATCATTTTCCAAGTAGATCCAGCAAGAAGAGCCCAAAAAGAGCTTTCCAACGGTATACTACACTCTCAAAACTGACTTCTGGATTGAAATTTACACTTGAGTGAAGTAAAAGTCCTTATACCTTCATATACCCCTTATTTCCCATTTTCCCCCTTAAAACCTTGTGTTATTAAATTTTTAATATTTCCCTTAAAAATTCCCTTTTCCCCTTTCTGATGATAAAATCGGATTATAAATACAAATGAAATTATGCCAAACCACTTCCCCTCCATTCCCGTTGAAAAAACCTTATGGTAAACATTTCAAAAGTCCGTATATATATATATCCCCCCCCCACCCCCTCCCCGTTGTTCCCAAACACTTCCCCTTCATGCCTTTAAAACTTATATCAAAGTCCAAAACTTTATATTATATATAATCCCGCCGCAATAATAACCCATCCTTTCTCTCCGATCGCAACGTTTATTTGAAGTGCATCGATCACTCCAATCGAAAATATCTCTGATGTAATTGGTCACATCACAAGTCTTGCGCCCCTCCTCCAATCACACCCCTCCCTCCGACTACTCGATCGCAACTCCCAATCCGCTCCCCCAATTGAAACCTCCGATTGATCCAACACCATCGATCTGCCCCGCCGATCAGACGACCCACAGCTAATGGGGCCATCGCAATTGGAACTTCCATAAATCCCCTTCCATTTGGCCAATCGCAAGTCCCTCCTCCGATTTCCCGATCGTAGCATCCCCCGATTGAAACCTCTGATCACTCCTCAATCGTTGATTTGTCCCCACCTATCCGATGGCTCAAAGTCAGTCGAGCCATCGGCATCGGCATTTCCATATGTGTTGCACTCAGCTCCCCTCTGATATTGCGATTGCGATTGACCCCGGGCCCACCATACAGTACTTCCGCCCATTCGTAATATAATGGCCCTTTTCCCTTTGTTAAATTCAAGTCTTATATATTTTTTTTTATACAAAGGCTTTGTGTAGTCCGTCAGCACATTGTATTACCCCGCTCCTATCTTGATTGCGATTACACCATTGCAAATATGTATCACTCTGCCCATCTCCCCATTCCGATTTCGGTTGCGATGGCGCCATATTACAATGTCTTTATTATATTATATCTCTTTGCCCCATCCATTGCGATTTCGATTTACATATGCGGATCTCGCCTACTCCCCTTCCCTTTTTCCCATGCAAAATAAATTTTTCCCTTCACGAAAGCATAATTTCATTTCAGTTCAAAAACATATTATAAAGGTCGGTCTTCTTCAGAGTAATGACAGAAAACAAAGTGACATTCAGAGGCCGAGACCCAAATTCGTAACAGTCACATCTCCAGTTACGTGGTAAAGAGATCTACGTTACAATGTTTCGCCTTCTCACTGACCAGATGTAACACAACTCTTCCTTTACGGAGAGATTATTGGCTCTTGGTTTTCCATCTTCAGTTATGATTTCTCCTCTTTCCATCGATCTATATTCCCACAAAATTTGTCTATTTATTGTAAATGCTAATCATTTGTAAAGGGCTGAAAGTCTGAGGTCTGAAAACTTAGAAGTAGGGGAATAGTGTGGCAGTGAGCTCTGCGCTCTATTGTACAGTTTGGCAGGGAATTAATAAAGTGATGCAGCTTTGATTTGTGGGATTCATGTGGTATGAGTTTTAGCAGATGTCTCTCCTTTGTGTTTCATATGTACATTGTTATGTTTCACCATTCATTCATAAACATTTCCAGTTGAATGTTTTCAAGTTAGAAAGGTAGAATCCATTTTATATGCTCTACCTTGGGGAATCATTCATACTCTGTGTGTTTTCTTCTGTTTGAAAAGGATTCATTTATTATTCCCTTTTCATCTTCTCAACAGTCTTTCCACCCCATCTTGTTTCAACTTGATTGCTAAATCTCTTGCCTATCTTGCCCCATGAAATACTCTGGTCTTTGATTTAATTCCTTGGTTCATACTGTCTTTTTGTCCCATGCATCCCTGAAAATTTAGTCATTTATCAAAACCCCTTTTCCCATTTATATACCTAGCCTAAAATCAGTTCATTATTGTGTTATTGAATATCTATTCTACGGAGAGAGCCCTCTCCTGTCCTTGTAGGGCTAGCTACAAGGCTGAGCGTTGTTTAGTTGTTACCCTGATTTTCCTTTTTCAGCCTGAGGTTCAGATTGGGTGCTAACATCTCTCGTGACCATACTGGGGAACTACAAACTTATTGCATAGAAGATTCATCACCCCAGTAATACCTTTCTTGTAAAGTCTTGATGATGATATTTCAGATTTTTCTAGGCTGATATAAATATTGTACAGTAGAAATTTGACCACACTGGCTTCAAGAAGATACACAAGGGCTAATCCTGATCCAAATCCTCCCCCTGTGTTTGAAAATCCAAATCTTATCCCAAGAATAGTCAGAAGACAGGAGGGATCACTAAGTCTTACACCTATTTTCAGGTCCCATACTTGGCCCAGTGAGTGGTTTTTTGTAGAAGAGCTTTCTTTTGACGAGAGTTTTGAGCTCTCTTTGTTTAGAAATAAGTCTGAAACTGCACTCGAAGACACAGTTTTAGATCCAGAATTCCTTGTGAATATTGAAGTTCAAAGAGCGAATTCCTCCATTGATGACTACATTTTGAATTCTCCCTAGTCCATCACTGTAACTAATATTCCTGAGGTTTTAGAATCATCAGGGACAACATTCCATCCTCCTAACTCATCAGCATTCCCATCATTCATTTTCCAGTTTTCATCTCCTCCATCAACACCTCCCTCAAATCCCAGTACTACAAACGTTGTTGTAAATCCTCCCAGAATCATGGCTGCTAGGTATGCACCCCTGGTGTTACCCCAGATCCTTAATGATATGCCTGCTGATTATCAGAGTAAAATTCCAATCTTTGATGCCACTCAAAGCATCACAGCCTAGTAGCATGTTGATAAGATGAATGATTTTTTTGATCTTCATGAGGTAGAGGAAGAGAATGTAACCACTAGACTATTTGTTCAAAGCTTTGGAGGCGAAGTTAGAAAGTGGTTTAGAGCCTTGCCAGCAGGCTCTATTCGTACTTTACAGGAGTTACACACACAGTTCTTAGACCGGTGGGAGGTGAAAAGGAACCCACTCCAAATTCTGTCTGAATATGAGAATATTAAAAGAAATATGGGTGAAACTATTCAAGACTATTGTTTAAGATTCAATGTTGTATACAATGCTATTCCGGATAACCTCAAACCTCCTGTGGATTCAGCTTTGCTAAAGTTTCCGGATGGTTTTGATGCCGATATGGCATATCAGCTGCGTGAAAGAGATCCGCCGTCACTTGAAGACATGTAGAGGATAGCAGTAAGCGTTGAAACTAATCTGCTGGCTAGAAGAGCTCGAGCTAGAGCTGAAAAGAAAGTCGTGGTGAAAGAGGAAGCCTCCCCTTCGGACAGAAAAATGGACACACTAATTCATACAATGGAAAGGATGATCGATTGATTAACGATTTCAGACAGACCTAAACCCCAAATAAGAAATCCGAATTTTAGAGGACAACAGCGGCTGCAATTCAAGATTAGACAGAGAAAACAGAGGGTGCAGGACCAAGCGACACCACAGCAACAAATTAAAAAACCATTGCAGCAGAACTACATGCAAGGGACAGACTCAAATGATGATGACCCTGCGATCGAGGTCAATCAATTTTTCATAGCTGATGGTGCACCCATTTTCCTCACATAAGACGAAGAATACACAGTGGCGACTCCAGACATTCGAGGGGATGAAAATTTCATTTTGGCCAATGACATGGTGTTAGAGGAAGAATCTGATGACTACCAGAGAGGGTATATGAACGCTCTATCAGCCCAGCAAAGGCAATATTCTCTGAGGAACAGAAACATCACAATCACTCCCATTCAAAAGAGAAAAGAACTCCAAATGAAGGACGAGGCACAGAAGAAAGGAAAAGAGTCGGCCAATCCTTCATCCAGCAAAGCACCCGTAGCTACTAACATAGCAAATGAAAAAAGCCAGCACAGCATAGCGAAGGAGAAAACAAAGAAGAAAGACCCTCCCATTAATGAGGTAGAAAAAGCTCCTTCCTTTAATTTAGAAAATGAAATTTCTAAACTCAAAGTGTCTGTGCCCCTGACTGAGTTGGTGAAAAATAATGTATATAAAAGTCAGGTGTCTAAAGTCTTGCAAATTGACCCTCTTTCTGATATGGTTAATTTGGAAGATGACTACCCTGAACTTATTTTTGGTCCAGCCACAGAAGAATCTGAAGAATATGAAGTCCCTCCCTTTTACCTAAGCCTTAGGTTGCATTAGTTTATCTTGAATAACGCCATGTTGGACTCCGGGGCCTCACATAATTTGATGCCCAAAGTTGTCATGGAGAAGTTAGGCCTTGATGTTACGAGAAAATACCATGATTTGTATTCTTTTGACTCAAGTAGGGTCCATTGTATTGGTCTTATCAAAGACTTGGTAGTGTCTTTAGATCAAATCCCAGCCAAAAATGTCTTGATGGATGTAGTTGTTGCTGATGTCCCACCACAGTTTGGAATGCTTCTATCTAGGTCTTTGGGCGCAAAACTTAAGGGGACCATACAGCTTGACTTCTCTTATGCCACAATCCCTGTATTTTTCCAGTTGAGAAAGTTATATAAGGAAAAGAAAATGAAATATATGATTAATAGCAAATACAAGCCAGTAAACCATCCCATCAATGCAGTCCACACGGATTTAGAGTCTTTTGTCTTATATTCAGATGGTGATTTAAATGATGAGGATGTTCAGTTGGTACAAGTGGATCAGATACGTGAGATTTCAGAAAATTTTAGAGAGGTCCTCGAACAGGAAAAGGACAAAGCGGCAAGTACTTTTGAGCCTCCTTTCCTCCAGCAGCAAAAAGACAGCGAACAACCAGAAATCAGCCAAGGTAAAGAGAAGGCAGAAACTAAATTTCAGCATCTGCAAGAAGAAGAAGAAGGCCTATGGGATATGGATTTTGATGGAGCTGTTAGTAAGGATGGAGCAGGTATTGGAATATGGATTCAGAGCCCTATTTTCCAGCCTAAAAAGGTCCCTAGTAATGTTAGAGTATGTGCTTATAAGTTAGCTTTTGACTGCTCCAACAATGAAGCAGAGTATGAAGCTCTGATTGCAGGCCTCAAAATCTTGAAGAAGTTGAAGGCGAAAAGGATTTCTGTGTATGGTGACTCTGAGTTAATAATAAAGCAGGTGAAAAGAGAATACCAAGCTAAACATCCCATACTGAGGGCATACAGAAATGCAGTTCTAGAAATTTTGAAGACATTCCCAGAGTACACTTTGACAGTAGTGCCCAGGATGCAGAATCTTATTGTTGATTCTCTTGCCACTACTGCAAGTAACCTGAAGATTCCGATGAAATCCAGCAACAAGTTTGAGATCCATGTCAAACATAGGCCTGTTGTTCTAGACAATTTAAGGTATTGGCAAGTATTTTGGGATGATAATGAGATCAATGCATTTTTGCAGGGTGATGGAAAATTCAAGGACACTCCCATAGAAGGTGAGTATGTGGTTGATGATCAAGAATTGGAAACAAACCAGATGGACATATTGCAGCTGAAGGATAATGTAATTCCTAGAGGTCTCATACCTTTAGAGGAGTTGTTTTATCAAGACGATGTGGCAAAGAAGCCAAGCTTGGTGCCCACGGAGAAAGGAGTTGAAGATGTGAATATTGGAACACCTGATTAGCCCAAGTTCATGAAATTGTCAAAGGCATTGTCCCCTGAAGCGAAGGAGAAGTTTGTGAAGTTGCTTTCTGAATTTTCTGATGTATTTGCATGGGATTATTCAGATTTGAAGGTGTATGATAAGAACATAATCCAACATACTATTCCTATCAAGCCGGATCAAAAGCCATTCAGACAGAAGCTGAGAAGAATCAATCTAAAGCTGCTGCCATCCATCGAAAAAAAGGTAAATATATTGTACAAAGTTGGTATCATAGTCCCCATTAGATTTTCTGACTGGATTTCAAATTTGGTCCCGGTACGTAAGAATACTAGAGAAATAAGGTTGTGTATAGATTTTCGGAACTTGAATAAGGCTTACTTAAAGGATAATTATCTACTTCCGAAAATGGACCATATTCTGCAGAGAGTAGTTGGAGTATCCATGATGTCACTACTTGATGGCTACTCAGGCTACAACCAAATCTTGGTGCATGAGAAGGACCAAGATAAAACTGCCTTCAAAACACCCTGGGGAACCTTCTAGTATGCCAAAATGCCATTTGGACTGAAGAATGTAGGAGCTACTTTCCAGCGTGCAATGGACATTTCTTTTTCCAATGAAAAAGATGTTTTTATGGTCATTTATTTGGATGATTTGATAGTGTTTTCAGGATCAGATGATGAGCATTTGCACCATTTGAGAGTTGTTTTTCAGTGATGCAGAAAGTTTGGAATTTCTCTAAATCCCAAGAAGTGTCTCTTTGCCATGGATGAAGGCAAGCTGCTGGGGCATATCACCTCTAAAGATGGTATCCGCATCGATCCATCTAGAGTGGAGGCAATTCAGCACATAGACCTTCCACGAAACAAAAAGGAGATCAAGAATTCAATGGTAAGATGAACTTCTTACGTCGATTTATACCCAATCTGGCTGAACATTTGAGGGAAATGACTAACATGTTGAAGAATAATAGCTCTGTCAAGTGGAGTGAAGAAGCTATCAAGTCATTCAATCTGGTAATGTTCGCTTTGTCCAATGCCCCAGTTTTGATCAGTCCTGACTACACTCAAGACTTTATCATATTTTCATTTGCATCTGAGCATACTTTGGATGTTGTTTTAATGCAAAAGAGAGACGAGATCGAAAAGCCAATTTCATTTTTCAGTAGAACTATTAGAGATGCTACTTTGAGGTATAATATTATTGAAAAACAAGGATTGGATCTTATCAAGGCATTGAAGGATTTTAGGGTCTATATTCTGCATTCATATACTATAGCATATGTCCCTAACGCAGCAGTGAAGGATGTGTTGATGCAAACTGATCCAGAAGGTCGAAGAGGTAAGTGGATAACAGCTATGTTGGAGTACGATCTGGAGATCAAGCCCACGAAGTTGATCAAAGGCCAAGGCTTGGCGAAATTGATGGCCCAATCAAATCTGCGTGCTTTAGATATAAACCTCATAACAGCAGTGGCAGAAGATGAAGATGAAGGTTTGCTGGTTCCAATTTCAGATATTTTTTTGTAGTCCCCGTGGTATTCAGATATTGTCTATGTCCTTTAGCATTTGTCACCTCCTACGGGCATGTCTAAGAGTAAGGGTAGATCTCTGAAGCTAAAATCTGCAAAATACTGCATTTTAGACAACGCTCTATATTGGAAAGATCTAGGAGGTGTTCTGCTCAATTGTTTGGTTGAAGAAGAGGCGCAGAAGGTAATGCACGATTTTCATAAAGGCCACTGTGGTGGTCACTTGTTTTGGAAGAATACAGCTAACAAGGTATTGAGAGCATGATATTATTGGCCCACATTATTTTATGATTTATATAAGACAGTGATGAAATGTCATGAGTGCCAAATCTTCCAAGGGAAGAGGAAATTGCTTCCACTCCCTTTGAAACCAGTTTCAGTGAACACACCCTTTCAGCAGTGGGGGCTCGATTTCATAGGAGAAATTCATCCCGTGTCCTCAGCACAGCACCGATGGATATTGACAGGGACAGATTACTTTACGAAATGGATCGAGGATGTCCCAGCCAGGCAAGCAATAGACATGATAATCATTCAATTCGTGGAATCGAATATTTTATCTCGTTTTGGCTGCCCATGCAAAATTGTAACAGACAACGCAGCAGCGTTTCGATCCAAGAAGATGATCAATTTTTGTGACAAATACAACATCGCGCTGGGCCATTCGACAGCGTATTATCCACAAGGTAACGGCCTGGCTGAGTCATCTAATAAATCACTGGTAAATATAATTAAGAAAATGCTGGAGGCAAACAAAAGAAACTGGCATCGCAAGCTCATCAGCGCTCTGTGGGAAGACAGAGTTAGCGGTAAGAAATCAATCGGTATGTTGCCTTTCAAATTAGTTTATGGAACTGATGTTGTCTTCCCCACGTCCCTTATAGTCCCAGTTATGAGATTATTGCAAGAAGTTGGCAGCGAGGATAATGATAATCAGCGAAGGATCAATAAGATGATCCACCTTTAGCAAACAAGAGAGGAAGTGTCACAGAACACCATTCAGTTGCAGGAGAAAATAGAGAAGATCTTTGACAGAAAGACCAAAGCAGAAAATTTTCAGCTGGATGATATAGTGTTGAAATGGGATGCCAGAAATGAAGACAAAGGGAAGCATGGTAAGTTCGAAAATCTATGTAAAGGACCATACAGGATTTCAACATATAGAGGACAGAATGCCTTCTTGCTCTCAGAAATGGATGACCAAGATTTCCCTGGAGGAGAAGTAAATGGTAGGCTTTTAAAGCACTACCATTGTTGAAAACAAAGGATCAGAATTTATGTCATCATCATTGTATATACCATATTATTTTTATCAGAGTTCAGAGTACACATTCATTGAAGTTTGGGGCCCGAGGTGAAGGCTATAAGACTTGAATGTTATGTGTATGGTTTGGTTTTATTTCAACTTCTCAGTCTTAGTCTTGAGTCAATGTCAGTTTGCATTGTGTCAATTTTTCAGTATTTTTGACTCCATGCCCAATGGATAAGGCTACTTGGTCTACGGTGTTCTTGGCACCTCCAAGGAGCTACCATCCCCATTGGAGCCAATGTTAGTGTCAGTCTAGTCATACTACCATCAGTGATCAAAACTGCTCTTTTGCATTTGCATATTAGGAGTCTCATACCAAATAAATTTCACCATTCCGCTAGGTCATGGATTCATTGATGGTAGTGAGTTTTCATCAGTCTTCTCTCATGAGGAACTTGTTGATTCTCCTTTCTATGGTCTTTGGTCATAAGTCGCTTTCACTCTCAAATCATGTCAGTAGGTCATAGGACGGGTCTCATTAGTTTCTAGGGCCTCACCATGTCGAATTAATGAGTCAAGTGTCAAATAAAGATCAGCAAGGTCATGAGGAAGTCAATAAACTCAAAATCATAGCACTATGAAGATCAGAGATATCATTTATTCATTTTGATGCAAGTTTCACCTCAAAACCATGTTTTAAGGTGAAAACATAATACTTTGCATTTCAGTCACAATTCAGAAGCTGTCATCTTCGACAAGATCATCACCCTGCCTTTCAGAGAAGTTTTTCACAGCATGTTTAGCGTCAAATCATTTTCCAAGCAAATCTAGCAGAAAGAGCCCGGAAAGAGCTTTCCAACGGTATACTACACTCTCAAAACTAACTTCTGGATTGAAATTTACGCTTGAGTGAAGTAAAAGTCCTTATACCTTCATATACCCCCTATTTCCCATTTTTCCCCTTAAAAATTTGTGTTATTAAAGTTTTAATAGTTCCCTTAAAAATTCCCTTTTCCCCTTTCCGATGATAAAATGGCATTATAAATACAAATGTGATTATGCCAAACCACTTTCCCTCCATTCCCATTGAAAAAACCTTATGGTAAACATTTCAAAAGTCCGTATATATATATATATCTCCCCCCCCCCCGGCGTTCCCAAACACTTCCCCTTCATACCTTTAAAACTTATATCGAAGTCCAAAACTTTATATTATGTATAATCCGACCGCAATCGCAACCCTTCCCTTCTCTCCGATCGCAATGTTTATTTGAAGTGACCTGATCACTCCAATTGCAAATATCTCCGATGCGATTGGTCGCATCAGAAGTCTTGTGCTCCTCCTCTGATCGCAAGATCCTCCGATTTCACCCCTCCCTCCGACTACCCGATCACAACTCCCAATCCGCTCCCCCGATTGAAACCTCTGATTGATCCGGCACCATCGATCTGCCTCGCCGATCAGACGGCCCATAGCTAATCGGGCCATCGCAATCGGCACTTCCATAAATCCCCTTCTGATTGGCCAATCACAAGTCCCTCCTCCGATTGCCCGATCGGAGCATCCCCCCATTGAAACCTCCGATTGCTCCTCAACCGTTGATCTGTCCCCGTCGATCCGACAGCTCAAATTCAATCGGGCCATCGGCATCGGCATTTCCATATGTGTTGCACTCCGCTCCCCTCCGATATTGCGATTGCGATTGACCCCGGGCCCAGCATACAATAATTACGCCCATTCATAATATAATGGCCCTTTTCCCTTTGTTAAATTCAAATCTTATATATTTTGTTTTATACAAAGGCTTTGGTTAGTCCGTCGGCACATTGTATTGCCTCGCTCCTATCTCGATTGCGATTACACCATTGCAAATATGTATCACTCCGCCCATCTCCCCATTCCGATTTTGATTGCGATGGCACCGTATTACAATGTGTTTATTATATTATATCTCTCCGCCCCGTCCATTGCGATTGTGATTTACATACGCGGATCCCGCCTACTCCCCTTCCCTCTTTCCCATGCAAAATAAATTTTTCCCTTCACGAAAGCATAATTTCATTTCAGTTCAACAACGTATTATAAAGTTCGGTCTTCTTCAGAGTAATGACGGAAAGAAAATCGACAGTCAAAGGCCGAGACCCAAATTCGTAATAGTCACATCTGCAGTTACGTGGTAAAGAGATCTACGTTACAATATTTCGCCTTCTCACTAACCAGATGTAACGCATCTCTTCCTTTACGGAGAGATTATTGGCTCTTGGTTTTCCATCTTCAGTTATGATTTCTCCTATTTCCATCGATCTATATTCCCACAAAATCTATCTATTTATTGTAAATGCTGTGTTTTATAAAAAGTTTGAAAGATGATCATTCAAAACTCAAAAGTAGGGAATGATGTGGCGGTGAGCTACCACTCCATTATACGGTTGTGAAATTAAGCAGATCGCTCGATTTGTGGAATTGATGTATTGAGTTTTAGCATATGTCTCTCCTTTGTGTTTCATATGTACAATGTTATGTTTCACGATTCATTCATAAGCATTTCCAGTTGAATGTTTTCAAGTTAGAAAGGTAGAATCCATTTTATATGCTCTGCCTTGGGGAATCATTCATATTTTGTGTATTTTCTTCTGTTTTAAAAGGATCCATTTATTATGCCCTTTTTAGTTTCTCAACATTCCTCCCACTCCATTTTATCTCAAACTAGACTGCTAAGTCTCCTCCCTATCTTGCCCCATGAAATACCCTATATCCTGATTTAATTCCTCAGCTCATGTTGTCCTTTTGTCCCATACATCCCTGAAAATTCAGTCATTTATCAAAACCCCTTTTCCCATTTATATACCTAGCCTAAAATCAGTTCATTATTGAGTTACTGAATATCTATTCTCCAGAGAGAGCCCTCTCCTGTCCTTGTAGGGCTAGCTACAAGGCTAAGCATGGTTTAGTTGTTACCCTGATTTGCCTTTTTCAGCCTGAGGTTCAGATTGGGTGCTAACATGACCTATGGGCACCGCACAAATACCAATACGAATTAGAACAATCGATGTGTTTGTCTGATACTGTGCATCAGTGTGCTTCAATAAGACTACATACTAGTGTGTTGATATGACATATGGGCACCCCACAAATCCCAATAAGCATTAGAACAGTTATGTGCGTTGTATCACCTACAGTGCACCTAGTGTAGTTGTATACCTTTACGGCTTGGTATGCCTTCCAGCTGTACCTGGGCGGCCAAATCACATATGACACATGGTGCATTTCCCAGCAATGTCCTGCAGATGAAAAAGAAACATACGTAATAACCTCCCAGGTCACCCAGTTTTGGTTGTGTTGAAAACTCCATTAAAAGCTCTTGCCCATAACCTTAATTAAAATGAATATTGTAGCAAATATTTTTGACTCTGATTTGCTTGATTTATAACCTGTAAATCTTCTTGGCTCGCCTCCTCAGGTCTTCTCCTTGTAAGCGTTGCTTTCTGTTTCTATGTCTCATTCCATTTCTTTAAATTCCATGAAGATTCTTGTGGTGTAGTAGGATCTACGCCACTGAAATTCAGCATGATATAAGTTATACTTTGGCATATTAATGGCATAAAAAGGTTGCAGTTCCACTTATGCAGGCTTCATGGGAGCGACCGGGAGCCACAGTCGCTTGGAGAAATTTTCAAGGGAGCGATTAGGGCTCTAGGTCCTTTATTTGATGATTTTCATCAAAGGTTGTTAATCTGGAACGGTGGGGTAGCTCTTAGAGGTTTTGTTGGTTGTGTGGATGACCAGTTTAGTTGTGTTTTGTAAGTTCCACTTCCTTAAGGTGACATAAGATGTTGAATCATATCATAGTATACTCTCGTCACATTTTTACCCCAACAGACATTAAATTGGGTAAATGTGGGAGGAGGGTGTTACAGTTCCACACCACTCAAATATTCATACATGATTCTATGCTTCTTATATGCATAAGGTAATGGGATCAAAGTACAACGTGAAAACCAACGTACAAAAAATTGATGAGGCAGGATCTCTTTGGCTCTAATTAGAAGTAGTATTAGATATTGTAGACCATAAAATGAGTTAGTGCATAGTCCATGAAGTCCTGATAAAAGGGATATATATGTATCATATAGATATCACATGGGAACCTACCATGATTCTACCATTATTTAAATTTTCCTCATCTTTAACTGAGGACAACATTATTTTTCAAGGTATGGCATGTTTAGGTCCTACATTAATCTCCTTACTTCATCTACAAGGAGTTAATTATTTTTCGTATATGGCCATCCACTTTGAATAGTTCCCATTAGATAGTAGTGGATAGATATTTAATGTAAAAGGGTCCATTTTGTTAGGTCCATAAGGTATTTGGTATTCATTAGTGACAGGACCACAAGTAGTAAGGTATTTTTCTATTTAGATTTCTTTAAAGAAATAGAAGGTTATGTAATGTTTGCTTAGTGTTGTTGTATTTAGAGATATTCCCAACGATTGGTTACCCTATAGGAAGAGACAATCTACAATTGCTTTCTTCTTCTGATTCTCATAACAGAGGGGTGTCTTTTTCATATTTAATCTTATTCTCTCTTTTCCAATTATATATATATATATATATATTTGTGTTTCAAGCATAAGGGTTAAGGAACACTTCATTCCTCAATATTTATAGGCATTTCCTTGTGTTCACTTCCACTCTTAGCACTCTCTAAAAAAGTGATAAAAATTAAGAGGCTTTCTATCTTATTTTATTTTGAAAAATATACTTTCAAAATTAAATGAGTGTCATTACAAGAAGAATTATACATCATACTTTTTTTCAATGTTTTCCTTGAAAAAGCAATTATAAAGGAATCTCTCATTTTCCTCTCTTCAATTTTGAGAGCTTTATCACTAGAGCTTTGGAAAAAAAACTTTTCTTTCTCCTTCCACACTCTGTTTTTAGGTAAAATAGAGGGTCTTTCTACACATGACTAAACACATGGCATTTGGAACACTTAAAATACGTCTTTCCACAATACAATATTTTCATAAAGTTCACTTATCCGATTTTTTTACTTTATCTAATTTTTGGTCAATATCAATTTCGTTCATGTTGTTATGACTCTTTATATATATATATATATATATATATATAAGTACACATTCACGTTTATAGAAAACATCAAATAATATCTCATCTTCCTCTATTCAATTTCGAGAGATTGATCACTAGATATTTGGAAAAAACACTTTACTTTCTCCTTCCACGCTCTATTTCTAGGTATAATAGAGAGTATTTCTAAACATGACTAGTCACATTGCATTTGAAACACTTAAATGAAATTTCCACAATCCAATATTTTTATAAAGTTCAGTTATTTGATTTTTTTTAAAACTAATTTTCCTCAAGATCAATTTTGTTCATGTTGTTATGACTCTTTTGTTTATTTATGAATGAAAGTATACGTTCATGTTTATGAATATGATGAACCTATATACATTCCATAGCTCTATAAGTATTTCATGTAACCTTAACCACCTTTTAATATTGGGAATGAATGAGCTCATTGAATGGAAGCTTGGCCTACACTTCCTTGGATGTAGTAAGGAGGGGCCCAATAGGAATTTGATATTTTATCGC
Organism: Pinus albicaulis; assembly: GCA_034641835.2. Lineage (NCBI taxonomy): Eukaryota > Viridiplantae > Streptophyta > Pinopsida > Pinales > Pinaceae > Pinus > Pinus albicaulis. Next base: position 273,369,094 of record CM076572.1, read on the forward strand.
ATCTACTTTTGAATTTCTTTTGAAGGAAAAATAAATTATAATACTCTAATGAGCATGTGAAACTTAAAGATATATTTAGAAACCCAAACCCTAACTTTCCCATCTAGACTAATCAAGAACCCTGTGCCACTTTTTCCACATAAATCTTATGATGAGGCCTTTCTCCATAGGAACTAAAATATCCTCGATGTATTAGTCATTTTACGTTAGAACAGGACAAAAAGTGTCGAGTTATAGCTCCAATTTCCTCCTAAGGAAAATTATAAAGAAGGCTTTACATGATGATATCTATCTAAATACATGTAGCATGATAGTAAAGACCTGGGGAAAAAAATAAGCCTTAGAAATAACAAGGAGAGCCAAAGAGGGTGACCACCACGCTGTTGGGAACCAAGAAACAATCCATTATTTCTTTGATCATGGCAATCGATTTTTTCTAATGAGAGTCTACCTATAGTCATGATAAATAAACACGGTTTATTTAATATCTTAGCAAAACAATTACAATTATTAGCCTAATATGTATTACATTGCAAAACCATCCCTACTAATATATGACACACGCTAATGGGTTGGATTTGTTTTGTATATATTGAATAGCTTCTGAATTAAAAATTAATCTTGTACCCAATAACTGAAAGCATCATTGAGTTCCAAAATAACATCACGGAAGTATATCCGGTGAGGAAGAAATAAAAATTTAGATGTTAAGAATCTCTTTAATTATATGTTTGAGAAGGAATCGTAGGTTCAACAAGTGGCTTAGGCCTATGATTTTTTTTTTAATTGTAAGCTTTGAGAATACAGAGTTTTATCAATATCCAACTTGTGAAATTTTGAGGTTTGGGGGACGACAAATTAAATTATTTAATATTATTGTTTTATTTAGAGATGAAAATGAAAATTAGAAATGTCATGTGGCTCCCACGATTTCCCAGCCCGACGGTCGAGTGGCCATGGCCCACTGGCCAACACACGAGGTCAGCCAGCTGGCCATGGCCACTCAGCCGTCGCGCTGGGCAGCCATGGGAGATGCACACGCTGAAGTGGCATTCCATAGCTCTATTATTATTTCATGTAATTTTACCCACATTTGATGTTTGGGAATGAATGAGCTCATTGAATGGAAGCTTGGTCTGCACTACCTTGGATGTAGTAAAGAGGGGCCCAATAGGAATTTGATATTTTTCTCACATCTACATTTGATTTTTTTTTTAAGGAAAACTAAACTCTAACACTCTAATGAGAATGTGAAACTTAAATATATATTTATAAACCCTAACCATAATTTTCCCATCTAGAATAGTCAAGAACCCTCTACCACGTTTTCCACATAAATCTTATGATGAGGCCTCTCTCCATAGGAACTAAAATATCCTCCATCTATCAATAATTTTACATTATAAAGGGACAAAATTTGTCAAGTTATAGCTCAAATGTCCTCCTAAGGAAAAATATAAAGAAGGCTAGACTTGACGATATTTATCTAAGTACATGTAGCATGATAGTAAAGATCTGGGAAAAATTTTAAGCCTTAGAAATAATGAGGAGAGCGAGAGAGGGTGAACACCACACCTTTGGGAACCAAGAAACAATCCACTATTTCTTTCATCACAACAGTCAATTCTTTCTAATGAGAGTCTACCACCCTAATTTTATTTTCTCACCTTCCAACTTGTTCTCCATTATAATATTTTATGAATCCTTTGTCTTCTAAAAGGGGGGTTCTCTAAAAATACTTTATTTATTTATCCCTGAATATAGCCAACTTCATGGAAGCCATAACATCTAAAAGGGATTCTCTAATAGTCTATCTTCTACATCCATGAGAAGCTTTTAGTTTCTAATTCACTTTCTTCCAAAAAACCTTCCTTTAGATCAAATTCTACCTACACCAATTCCTAAGGATTGTTGGATTTGGTGTTCCAGTTCTACTCAAGAATAATAAACAACTTGATTTTAATCATTTTAAATTTTGGAAGGTGTTGTTTAAACTTTATAATAGCCAGTTGAACACGAGCACTATATCACACACCCTAGACAATGGTCAAATTAAAGTGACAAACAACTGTCGATAAAAATTATTTGCAATGCTTTTCATATAAAAACCCATACCAATGAGAATAATGGTCCCCCTTACATAAAATTGGTACCATACTTCTAATCATGGAGCTAACAAAATGACACCCCATATGAAGTTGTCTACGGAAAATTTCCATTTTCAATCACATCCTCTAGAATCCATTCTTCACCAATTAGAAGACAATTTCACTCTTAACCAACATATAATGAGGTGACAAGAGAAAAAACACCCCACTAAACATTATTTTGCAGTAGGGGATCAAGTTCTTATTTTCCTCAGACCTATAAACAAGCATGACTCAAGGAATAAATGCCTAAAAAACAAGAAACAAAGTTTTATGGATCCCGAGATATTATCCAAAGAAATAGAAAACTGACTTGCTGGTTGGTTTTTTCATCCCATGAAAAGATTCAAGGTGCATACAAGCTTAACACAACACAATGAAGGTGGCTCTACTTTTATCCAAAAAAAAGTAGTATTAGATAATGAAGAATTTGTGCAGTATTGATTTAATGGATGATTATAAAGCTCAACATATTAAATTTTCCATTAAATACATTGTTCCATGTGTCTTGTAATAGGGGATTTGGTGTTTCTTTACTTTGAACTCTATAAAAAAAAAAAAATTAGAGAAAAAAAACACCTAAAAATTAGTAGCTAAGCTCTATGGACACAATTATATCATATAAAACATTAGATTTGAGTGGCATGGTAGTGAGATCTTCAACACCACTCAAATATACATCCATTATTCGATGTGTCTGATCCACATAAGGTGATGGGATGAAGGTGCAAGGTCCAAATCAGCTTAAAAAACATTGATGAGGAAGGATCCATTTAGCTCTAAGTAGAAATTGTATTAGATATTAGAGGGCACCAAATGAGCCAATGCATAGTCCATGAAGTTCTTATATAATGGAAAGATATGTAGCCTATAGTTACCACATGGGAACCTACCATGTTTCTACAATAATTTCAATTTCCCTCATCTTTAATCGAGGACAACCTTATTTTTCAAGGTGGGGCATGTTTGGGTCCTACGTTACTCTCCCTACTTCATTTACATGGAGTTAACTATTTGTTGTATGTGTCCATCCACTTTGAATAATTCCCATTAGTAGTGGATACACATTTAATGTAAAAGGGTCCATATTGTTAGGTCCACTAGGTTGTTGGTACTACTTTATCTACGTGGAGTTAGTTATTTGTTGTATGTGGCCATCCTCTTTGAATAATTCCAATCATATAGTAGTGAATATATATTTAATGTCATAGTGTCCATTTTTTCAGATCCGCTAGGTAGTTGGTACTCATTAGTGATTGGACCACAAGTAGTTAGGGTTTTTCCTATTTAGAATTTATTTAAAGAGATAGGAGGCTATGGAAATGTTTTTTTACTATTGTTGTATTTGAGTCTCTTCCCAATCAATAGTCACCCTATACCAAGACACAAGTCTTCATTTTTTTATTCTTCTAATTAGCATAATAAATGAGCGTATTTTTCATAGTTCATCTTATTGTCTCTTGTGCAATTGTATTAAATATACACATGGTTGTGTTTCAAGCATGTGGTTTGAGGAGCAGTGGATTCCTCAATATTTATAGGCATTTCCTAAAAATAGTTTTTTGCATTATCCCTAAATATAGCCAACTTCATGGAAGCCATAACATCTAAAAGAGATTCTTTAATAGTCTATCTTATACATCGATGAGAAGCTTCTAGTTTCTAATTCACTTTCTTCCAAAAAACCTTCATTTAGATCAAATTATACCTACACAAAATCCTAATGATTGTTGGGTTTGGTGTTCCAGTCCTACTCAAGAATAATAAGAAACCTAATTTTAATCATTTTAAATTTTGGAAGGTTTTGTTTAAACTTTATAGTAGCAAGTTGAACACGAACACTATATATCCCACCCTATAAAATGGTCAAACTGAAGTGACAGAAAATTGTTGATAAAAATTGTTTGCAATGCTTTTCATATAAAAAACCACACCAATGAGCATAATGGTTTCCCCTTATATAATGGTGGCACCATACTTCTTCTAATCACGGAGTTAACAAAATTACACCCCATATGAAGATGTCTATGGAAAAATTCCATTCTTAATCACATCCTCTAAAATCCATTCTCCACCATGTAGAAGAAAATTTCGCTATTTCTCAATATATAATGAAGTGACAAGAAAAAGGACACCCCTATAGACATTATTTTGTAGTAGGGGATCAAGTGCTTCTTTTCCTCAACCCTATCAACAAGCATCACTCAAACAAGAAAGGCCTCAAAAGCAAGAAACAAGGTGGGGCATGTTTGGGTCCTACACTAATATTCCTACTTCATCTACATGGAGTTAATTATTTGTTGTATGTGTCCATCCACTTTGAATAATTCCCATTAGATAGTAGTGGATACACATTTAATGTAAAAGGGTCCATATTGTTAGGTCCACTAGGTAGTTGGTACTACTTCATCTACGTGGAGTTCACTATTTGTTGTATGTGGTCATCCTCTTTGAATAATTCCTATTAGATAGTAGTGAATATATATTTAATGTGAAAGGGTCCATTTTGTCAGGTCCACTAGGTAGTTGGTACTCATTAGTGATTGGACCACAAGTAGTTAAGGTTTTTTCTATTGAGAATTTATTTAAAGAGATAGGAGGCTGTGGATTTTTTTATTTTTTTTTTGTTGTATTTGAGTCTCTTGCCAATGAATGGTCACCCTATACCAAGAGGCAAGTCGTCATTGTTTTCTTCTTCTGATTAGCATAAAAAATGGGTGTATTTTGCATATTTCATCTTATTGTCTCTTGTGCAATTGTATTAAATATATACATGGTTGTGTTTCAAGCATATGGGTTAAGGAGCACTAAATTCATCCATATTTATATCCATTTCCTTACGTTCTCTCCTACTCGTAAAACTGTCACTCCTAAGACTCTCTACAAAAGTGATAAAAATTATGATACCTTCTATCTTATTTTCTATTGAAAAATCTACTTTGAAAATTTGGAGAGGGTCATTACAAGAATAATTATACAACATACGTTTTTTCAATGATTTCCTTAAAGTTGAAAATATGAAGGATCTGATGTCCCTCTATTCATTGTGGTCGGGTGAGGATACCTTGACTCCTTTATTCTTCGAAAATTTAAAGGTTTAATAACTTCCTTATTTTATAATCATAACTATAACCCTCAATTTTGAAAGCTCTATCCCTAAAGATTTGGGAAAAACACCTGGCTTTCTCCTTCCACACTATTTTTAGGTTAACTAGAAAATATTTCTACACATGACTACTTACGTGGTGTTTGGAACACTTAAAAGGCATCTCTGCACAATCCAATATTTTGATAAAATTCACTTATCCTAAATTATTTTGATTTTATTTAACTAATATTTTCTCAAGATTAATTCCACTCATAATTATATTACTCTTTTGTTTATTTTCAAAGGAGAGCCTACCTCCATGTTTATGAATATGTTTAACTAATATTTGTTCAAGATCAATTACACATAATAATATTACTCTTTTGTTTACTTTTAAATGAAAACCTACATCCATGTTTATAAATTTGATGAACCTATTAGTGATAGAATTCAAAGCATCAACATTCCATAACTCTATTAATAGTTCATGTAATTTTACTTAGGTTAGATGTCTGGGAATGAATGAGGTCATTGAAAGAAAATTTGGAGTACACTACAAACGAGGGGTCGATAAAACTTTTATTTTTTCTCACATCCACTGTGAAGTTTTATTAAAGAGAAAATAAACTCTAAATTCTAATGGGTATGTGGACCCTAACCATAGTTTTCCTATCTACACTAATGAAGAAACCTCTCCCACCTTTTCTCACATAACTCTTATGATTCTACCTTTCTCCGTAATAACTAAACTATCGTGCAGATATAGTTGCTTGCTTAGTAACAAATTAGCCATTTCTAGAATGAATGTAAGTATGAAGGATTATATGTGAAAATTATGCCACGGTTGTGTGACTTTCGACAGAGTATTTCAGCCCTAGTTGAATGGAATAGTCATCATAAAAAAAACAAGGTTTATTTAATATCTTAGAAAAACATTTACAATTATTAGCCTGATACGTATTAGATGGAAAATAACTTCCCTACCAATATATGACACAGCCTAATGGGCTGTATTTTTTTTTAGATAAATGGAATACCATCCGAATTAAAAACTAATCTTGTACCCAATCATTGGAATCATCATTTGAGTTCCAAAACAACATCACGACACTATATCCGGTAAGGAAAGATAAAAAATGTAGATGTTAAGAAGCTCTTTAGTTATATGTGTTTGAGAAGAAATTGTAGGTTGAAAAAGTCGCTTAGGCCTTTGATTTTGTTTTTAATTGTAAGCTTTGAAAATATAGAGTTTTATCAGTGTGGAGGTTGTGAAATTTAGAGGGTTGGGGGACAACAAATTAAATTATTTAATATTTTTGTTTTTTAGGAATATTCTTGTTTTTTAGGAATTTGGCTTCTGTGATCCATAAAATGTGTATACTATTTTTCGGTGAAAATCACATGTAAAAAAATGTTTTCGGCGCTTTTCAAACCAATTAGTGTGGTTCATCATCAAGACAAGATGAGAAATCTGATCAAGGAACCTATTTAAATAGACAAGGAAAACTCCACCTAGTCGTTATAAAATAAGAGATGAAAATGAAAATGAGAAAGCACATAGATAAATAAATTTAAATTTAAATAATGTGCACAACGTGTTGGAAAGATTGTGTAACATATATATTTGGTCACAACCCTTTGGGACAATGGCGGGATAACCACAAATATTACAAATGATGCATACCATTGTGGAAAGGATCTTATAAATCTTTTGAAAAAGGATACATCTCAATAGGGTAGAGTTATTAAAAATGATGTGTACCATGTTAAAAATGTGATAGAAAATGTAAATTTACTTATTACCTATGTAGTTAGAATAACGAAATGTAGGTTGAATAACGAGATATAGTTGAATAACAAGATAACGAAATATGTCTAAGTTAAAAGGGGTGGCCCGAGAGGCTTGTATGCACGAATAATTTGATGAATAAAAGTTTCAAAGTGTTTTATCCTTCAGTTGTTCAATTCATTTACATTTCTCTTATTTCCTTTCTTGTTTACTATTTTTCCCCACAACAAGTGGTATCAGAGCCTCCACTGAAAGCTTGTGTTTTAAAATCGATAAAGCCCGTGTTTAAAAATCGATCGATTGCTAAGAGCCTCCGTTGTGCCATTCTAGCCGAGTGAGAGAACAATTTTTTGCTGTGTTATTTAGCAGAAAACCGAGCCAGCCGTGAAGGGGGAGAGCCGGCCCACAACGCTGCCCATCAGAAAGACCGACTGTAAAAACTAGCCGCCGTTGATAGTCGCTGCACAATAAGAAAGGAAGAAATCATCCACCGTTGAAGTGAGACTTGGAGCCGTCCGCTGTTGAAGTCGTCAAGAAGAGAACTGTGCCAGTGTATCAGAGCTGTGAGAAAGGATAAGTCCACCATCCACTGCACGATTCCGCTGCAAGGAGTTCTGGTGTTGTCGTGAGAGAAGGAGGAAGCAACTGTGAGAAAAGAGGAGTCTGCACGTTTTGTTGCAGAGAAGCCAGGAGCCTCATCAAAGTTTTTGATCAAGGACGTTGTACATAATCCAGTCACTGCTACTGCCTAAAAGGTATTTTTTGAAGGGTTCTGTGATCTGTAAAAGTTTAAAAAAAAAGAAGGGACAGAACAGATTGATGTTTGTTCAGTTTAATAAAAAGGGGGAAGAAGTTATTATTATTATTTTTTAACAAGGGTTCAGTTTTTCAAGAATTGATTTAGTGGAAAAGAAATAGAAAAAAGGGTTAAGTTTTTCAAGAATTGATTTAGTGGAAAAGAAATAGAAAAAAGGTTCAGTTTTTTTTTTCAAGAATTGATTTAGTTGTAAAGGTGGGAAAGAAATAAAAATTGTCTTTTCTTTGGAAAACTAAGTAGAAGAAGAAAATCTGAAACCTTTAAAACCCTAGAAGAAGAGGGGAAATCTTAAAAACCCTAGTAGAAGAAGAAGGAAAATCTGAAACCCTAGGAGGGAGAAATGGTGAAAATGACAAACGCAAGATTTGAGGTGGAGAAATTCACCAGGAAAAACAATTTTTCTCTGTGTAAACTGAAGGTTAGGGATTTTTTGGTGCAATAAGGGTTGCACAAGGCATTATATGGGGTAGCTACAAAACCAGAAAGCATGTCAAATTTGGACTGGGAGGACTTGGATGCCCGAGCTCTCAGTACCGTTCGGTTATGTTTGGCAGACGAAGTACTCTTCAATATTTTTGGAGAGAGTACAACTGCAGGGTTGTGGAAGAAATTGGAAACACTCTATATGAAAAAATCTTTGACTAACAGAATCTATTTAAAAATACAACTGTACAGCCTTCGGATGAAGGAGGATACGAAAATTGCAAATCACTTAAATGTTTTTAATACGCTTATTTGTCAGTTGTCTGATATGGAAGTAAAGATGGAGGAAGAAGACAAGGCAATAACCTTGTTGTGTTCCCTGCTTGAGTCATGGGATCACTTCGTGACCTCATTCAGTTTGAGCACTGCTGATTCATTAAAACTTGAATCTGTCGTGGGTGCTCTCTTATTTGAAGAGGTACGAAGACAATCTAGCATTGAGACTTCTACACCTGAAGCCATGGTAGCTAGAGGTTGGCCAAAGGAAAGGGGGGAAAATACAAGAGGTTCTTCCAGATCGAAGTCAAAGGGCGCCAAGAAGAGTAAAGCAAAATGCTGGTACTGCAACAAACCGGGACATCTCAAAAAGGATTGTTGGAAACGGAAAGAGGCGGAAAACAACAACAAGGAAGAAAATCAGGTTGATTCAGGTATGGATGATGAGGTTTTAATTGCTGAAGCACTCCCTGTTTGTAATATCTCACAAGATGTTGAATATTGGATATTAGACTCTGGTGCTTCTCATCATATGAGTCCACACCGAAATTGGTTTTCATCATATGAAACTGTAGATGGTAATTCTGTATTCATGGGAAATAATGCATCTTGTCAGACTGTTGGGATTGGAAATGTGAAAATTAAAAAGTATGATGGTACAATATAAACCTTATCTAATGTTAGGCATGTACCTGATCTAAAGAAAAACTTGATTTCCTTGGGAGTTTTGGATTCACATGGTTATAATTTTACAGGTCAGAATGGAGTGCTGAAAGTCTTGAAAGGAGCCTTGGTTGTTATGAAGGCTGAAAAGGTTGGAAACCTATACAGACTTAAGGGAAGTACTCAAGTTAGTGAAGCAGCGATCGTGTCAGATAAAGCAGAAGAAGGTTCTCGTCTATGGCATCAGCGGTTGGGTCACATGAGCGAGAAAGGTCTTCAGGTACTGATGAACCGCAAGCTACTTCCTGATTTGAAATCCTTGAAGTTGGATTTTTGTAAATATTGTGTGTTTGGAAAACAATGTAAACAAAGATTCAAGTCTGGCAATCATAATAGTAAGCAGATTTTGGACTATATTCATTCTGATCTGTGGGGACCATCTCCTACTGTGTCCTATGGAGGTGCCTTGTATTTTTTAACTTTTATTGATGATTTCTCCAGAAAATTTTGGGTCTATATGTTGAAAAAGAAAGCTGATGTGTTTAAACAATTTAAAACAATGGTGGAAAAGAAAACAGGCAAATCAATCAAATGTTTAAGAACTGACAATGGCGGTGAATTTACCTCTTTAGAATTTGAACAATTTTGTAAAGATGAAGGGATAGTTAGACATAAAACTGCTGTTTATACTCCTCAGCAGAATGGTGTTGCTGAACGGATGAATCAGACTCTTATGGAAAGAGCCAGAAGCATGATTAGTAATGTTAATCTGCAAAAGGAGTTGTGGGCAGAAGCAGTATCTACTGCTTGTTATTTAGTTAACAGATCACCTTCGGTTGCAATAAACTGTCAAATTCCTGAAGAAGTTTGGTCAGGTCAGTCTTGTGATTATTCACATTTGAAGATTTTTGGTTGTGATGCCTATGTTCTTATTCCTAGAAATCAACATTCAAAATTAGATCCAAAATCAAAATGTTGTGTCTTTGTTGGATATGATTATTCAGTGAAGGGATATAGGTTGTGGGATCCTACTTCACAGAAGATAGTCATTAGTAGAGATGTAACATTTGATGAATCATCTCTTTTGAAATCAGATGTTGAAAAAGTTGAACAGAAGCAGGTATTGCCAGGTCAGCAGATTCAATTGGAGACTGTACCTTTTCCAGAAATTCGAAAGGAAGGAGAGACTTCTAAAAAAGGTGGAGAAGCAGAGGAAACTGGAGAAATTCCAGAATCCAGTCAGCAACCAGTCACCCTAAGAAGGTCTACGAGGGAAATAAGAACACCAAAAAGGTATGAAGACTCTGCTTCATCATTTGCATTGATTATTGAAGATGGGGAACCATCTTGTTATCAGGAAGCAGTTGATGATGCAGATAGCAAGATATGGAAAAAGGCTATGGAAGAAGAAATGGACTCCTTAGCCAAGAACAATACCTGGGATCTTGTAGAACTTCCTGAAGGGAGAAACGTTGTTGGGTGCAAATGGGTCTTCAAGTTGAAGAGAAAAGTTGATGGAAGTATCGAAAGGTATAAGGCGAGACTGGTTGCAAAAGGGTATTCTCAGGTTGAAGGTATTGACTTTCATGAGATCTTTTCACCAGTAGTTAAAATTGTTTCTATTCGTACTGTGTTAGCACTAACTTCTTTACTTGACCTTGAGTTAGAACAGTTAGATGTTAAAACAACCTTTCTTCATGGTGATTTGGATGAAGAGATATATATGGATCATCCAGAAGGTTTTGTACAAGGTCATAGCAGAAGATTATTTTGCAATCTCAGGAAATCATTGTATGGCATGAGGCAGCCGCCCAGGCAATGGTACAAAAAGTTTGATTCCTTCATGGTGAGCCAGAATTCTATCAGAAGTGAGTATGATCATTGTGTATACTTCAAAAGTTTCAATGGCATATTCATTATCTTGGTGTTGTATGTTGATGATATGCTTATTGCAAGAAAAATCATGGAAGAAATCAACAGGTTAAAGGCTCAGCTCTCTAGGACGTTTGAAATGAGGGATCTTGGAGCGTCAAAACATATCTTGGGCATGGAGATACACAGAGACAGGAAGAATGGTAAGCTTTGGTTATCACAACAGAAGTATGTCGAGAAAATACTTGAAAATTTCGGTATGAACAATGTGAAACCTGTTAATGTTCCATTAGCATCCCATTTTAAGCTTTCTTCGAATTTAAGTCCTAGAACTAATGAAGAAAAGTAGTATATGTATCGTGTACCATATGCAAATGCGGTAGGAAACTTAATTTATGCGATGGTATCTACAAGACCTGACATTTCACATGCAGTTGGAGTTGTCAGCAGGTTCATGGAAAATCCAGGGGAAGAACATTGGCGAGCAGTGAAATGGGTGCTTTGGTATTTGAGAGGCACAAGTGACCATTGCATCAGCTTTGATGGTCATGAAGGTACATTTTGCTGATATGTGGATGTTGATTATGAAGGTGATTTGGACAAAAGGAGGTCTACTACAGGTTATATTTTTACTCTTGCAGGTGGAGTAATTAGTTGGATGTCAAAGCTTCAAGAGACAATTGCTTTGTCCACTACTGAAGCAGAGTATATAGCTGCTTCAGATTCCTGTAAAGAGGCAATCTGGTTAAAAGGTCTTCTTGATGAGATTGGAAGGATGCAGGAGAAAGTGAATGTGTTTTGTGACAGCCAGAGCGCTATTCATTTGGCTACAAATCCAGCCTATCACAGCAAGACCAAGCACATCGATGTAAGGTATCACTTTGTGAGACATGTAATCGAAGGCAGCAAAGTAGTCCTCAAGAAGGTCCGCACACAGGAGAATCATGCAGATATATTCACGAAGCCAATTACAGTAGAGAAGCTGAGATGGTGTCTTACTTCTCTCGGCTTGCAGAAAAGATGATGAATGGGCATTAGGAAATTTGTTGTCAAGGTGGAGTTTGTTAAAAATGTGACAAAAAATGTAAATTTACTTATTACCTATGTAGTTAGAATAACGAAATGTAGGTTGAATAACGAGATAACGAAATATGTCTAAGTTAAAAGAGGTGGCCCGAAAGGCTTGTATGCACGGATAATTTGATCAATAAAAGTTTCAAAGTGTTTTATCCTTTAGTTGTTAAATTCAGTTACATTTCTCCTATTTCCTTTCTTGTTTACTATTTTTCCACACAACATACCATTGTGGCACAGATCTTATAATAAATATTTCGAAAAAGGGATACATCTCAATAGATAGAGTAGTGTAGAGTGGGTGGATGAATCACCATTGTCTGGAATTAACTGTTTACAATTCTACAGTTGGTGCAGATCTGACCGTTTTTACTAGTGAGGGGTTTGATGTTTCCAATTTTTATCATGGCTCGCTAGAAATCATTAAAAAAGGTCATTGGATTGGCTGCGTAGGAGTGGAAAATGGAGGCTATAGAAGTGCCCCTTCCCGAAAATAGTTGTTGATCGGAATGAAGCATCCCTCTTTTTTCCTGCACGTTTGTGAAAAAGCGGTTTTCAAACCTGGTGGCACTACCAAAATCTAGTGGCAACAAGTTGTTATCTCCTCCAGAGGTGGGACACCTCCCCTGCATCACACTCGCATATGGCCCACCTATGGTCGTATTTTTGTTGTAGATTCTATTTCTAAAGACTACGCAGGGTGCATGTCCTATGGTGTGAGCGCATGTACAATATAGATGCAGCCTATGTTGTTAATTATTATAACGATGTTCCAAAGCTCAATACCTAAGGTTTAGTTGTATTTAATATATATACTCGTGTACTTGACCGTGGGGGGGGTGCGTGTTTAGTACATACCTTAAAGTGAAACCATGTCTCGAGGAGAAATACCTCGATTTTGAAAGGTAAAAACAAGTCGATTAACATCGAGTGAGGAGAAGGAATATATGTATTTGCGGCATCTACACTAGCGCTTATGGAGTCCCTCCTTCCCAGTATCACTTCCCAATAAGGGCCTGCGCTCTACCCCAATACAAAATATACATATACAGCACGAGCAACCTTAATTTCATGTCTTTTAAATATATAATCATATTAATTAAGACTATTGTATTGATATTGATGAGGTTATATTATACCAAAAACACATAATCTTGAGAAGCAATGGTGAGAATATCAGTGCAGGATACAAGACCAGGACATGCTTTCTCTGATGTAGATTTGATGGCATCTATGACTTTGAAACCTCACGTAGAGTTGAGGTTAGGGCCCGTGTTCTTCTCGCTTTGAAATGAAGAGGGAGGTGTCCTCCAGCAAAAGAGAACAATCACACCCCTGTTCACTCAAACACTAATATCAATTACTATCTATCTATAGCCAATCAATATAATATATATAGAGAGAGAGTGTGCGTGATAGAGAGAGGAGCATATAAAGATATATAGAGAGGAGATGAAGTGTGGGAGTATAAACTTACATTGACAAAACATTCGTGGAAATGTAGGTGCAGGAGAGATGAAGCCATTCGAGGTTCATTCCTAACTGCTTGTGTAACCACATTTAACACCAAATTTTGGAGGTGCTATGTGCATGTTGGATATGCAGTGTTGTGTACATATGGTGCTATGTACATGTTGTATATGCAATGCTATGTACATATGGTGTTGTGTACATGTTGTACATATGGTGTTGTGTGCATGATTGTAAATGTGGTGTTGTGTGCATGTGCTGTCATGTACATGTTGTAAATGGGGTGTTGTGTGCATATTGTGTTGTTTTCATGTCGTGCATGTGGTTTTTTGTACATGTTGTGTTGTGTACATGTAGTGCATATGGTTTTGTGTACACATTGTGTAGGTGGCATTGCGTACATGTGTTGTTGTGTACATGTTGTGCAGGTGGTGTTGTTTACATGTTGCGCAGGTGGTGTTGTGTACAGGTGGTACTATGTACATCTTGTACATAAGGTATTGTTTTACATGTGGTACTATGTTCATGTCGTACATGTTATATTGTGAACATGTGGTATTGTTTTCATGTCATACATGTTTTCTTGTGTACACGTGGTACTACGTATGTGCATTATGTAGTCGTGGTATCATGACATGTGTATTCATTGTGTTGTACTCTGTGTATGTATATGTATTGTGCTCTACATTGGGTAAATGTGTATGTGTTGTGTTGTGTTGTAAACTAGATGCATGTTTATGTGTTGTGTTTTACACCGGGTATAGGTGTATGTGTTGTGTCGTAGACTAGATGGAGGTGAATGTGTTGTTTCGTAGACCAAATGCAGGTGAATGTGTTGTGTTGTATGTTGCGTGTAGGTGTATTTGTTGAATTTAAGGTGTAAGTGCATGTATTTTATGGTGTTATATGTCGTGTGTGGTTGTATGTGTGTGATACACACTATGTGTATGTGTACGTGGTTGAAGAGAAGGCACTGGGTGTTTTTTGGGTATGGAAACTGATCTGATGTGTGTATGGAGAGGAAAAAGCATAATGGTAGAATGTAAGGATCGATTAAAGGATAAGTAAATACATTTTATTTCAGTTTTATTATGCATATGATATGTTATCCTGACTCATGATGATTACGTGTGATATATGATTATGGTTTATTATGGTTATATGTAATATATGACTTTGATCTGTGATGGTTGCATTTTGATTCAACCATATGTGATATGTTTATACATGATGATTTCATCAAACATCTAGTTTTACTGGTTGTGACAGGAAGTGAACAGGATTTCAAGTGTACCTTGTTGACGAACTACAAATGATGTACGATTTCAATTTTTTTCAATTTTTTTTCAACCTAATGGCAGTTATGTGCCTAGTACAAGAAAATATAGAAATTTCTAGTTGGGTGGTTGGAATTGATTGCAAGGAAAATAAATGGTAATAGAGGAATTGGAACACACAGTAGTATGTTGGTAAAAAATTCAGGAGTAGGACCATTGTGGGACACTAGTACCCAATAGTGGCCATTTATTTCCATGTGCATGCTATGACCGGTATGATGGTTTTGAGGTAGGTATATTCCTTGGTTTTTATATCTTCCTATGTGAGGAAGCCTTTCCAATTGGATGCAGCTTTGGCTCGAGCAGTGGATTCTAGACTTCCTAGGAAGGAGGTGAATCCTGGTATTACTTTTGAGGGTGGAGGTGTGAGCGTCTGGATTCCCTTTTTGTGGATGAATGATTTGTATCCTTTTATTTATTGGTTGATAAAATGTGAATATGTGTATATTGTTGTAAATACTATATCAAACTAGATTTATAAAGCTCCATAGACAATATGATTGTATATATCATTTTTATTGTAAATACCATAATGAGTTGTGTTATAAATCTCCAGTAAATGGTATGATTGTCATGTTTTCAGCCAGTGGTCATTGTAAATACTGCAACAAGCTAGGTTATAAAACTCCATGGGAAGTATGTTTTGGTATTAAGTGGTCTTGCCAGTGTAGGTGTCATTGAACACAGAGGGATGGTGTTCCCATAAGGGTGAGGGTTTTGTAACAGTCCTGGTGAAAATTCCATGTAATAAAAGTAAATAAATGAAAAATAATAACCACCGTTATGGGAGACTTATTCCAAGCTGAATGGTGGGAATAAAATCATACTGGGTGTCACTTCAGTTTATTATGTCTAATGAGATTGGAAAAAGAAATGGAAAAGGATTTGGAAAGGCCAAGTGGCATTAATTGACATTTATTTATAAAAATAAAGGAAATTAGGAGAAAAGGATAGGTGGAAGGTCACAGGTTGCATGTGAGGAGAAAAATGAAGGAAAATAATCAAAATTGAAGAAAATAGAGGCCTCATTAATAAAAATGCTTTTGAGGATGAGTGGGAAGGCTTTTTCTCAAATCTTTTGTCAGTTCATTTTTGGAGTTCTCTCTCTGTATTCTCTCTCTCACACTCTTGGAAACACAAAGTTTTCTTGGATCACTTCAGCATTGAATCAAGAAACGAAAAGAAGGAAAAGAGGAATAAAATATCAATAAAGGAAGAGTAGTATCAAGCAGCTAAAATGGGTTTACTTATGGGTATCGATGTGCATGTGTGATTTCCTTGCTATATTTTGCATGATTATGCATGTGTGTTCTTAGTTGTCTTTCTGTCATTGGCATGGTCTTTTATAGGTGTGACAATATTCTTCAGCCTTGCCTTGCCATTTTAGAATATTCATGGTGTGATGGGATTCTCATGTTTTGGTTGAGTTGGATTGTTGGATGGATTTTAAACTAAGTGAGGTGGATCTATGAATGAAAGAACACATGGCCTAGTAATCCCTGAACCACACTTTGAATTGTGGAAAAGCTATTGCCCTGGTGACCCTTGAACTAGACTATGGGTTGCGATAAAGCCAGGAGATGGGACTAGGAATCCTCAATCGATGAATGACAGGATATACGGTAAATAATAGAGTTCTTTTCCCTTGATGAGGCCAAGGAATCCTTGTCAGTGAATTGCAATATATACGGTAAATCCTGGAGGGTGGAGTCTCAGTTAGGGCCTAGTGATCTGGAGTGGATTGTGCTAAAGCCCAAAGACTGGTGTCATGATCATGGCCCAGTGATCCTTGGATCAGACTATGGATTTTGGTAACACCTAGAGACTAGGACACAGGAAAAATCCTTGCAGTGTAGGTGGAGAAATAAAGTGGCATCCACACTTGTTTATGGCCTAGTGATATGGGGAGGATTGCGGTATATATTGTTTCTATTGATGAGGGCGAGGTTTTGTAGCCTCAGGAAGTCGTAGTTGGTTCTCTTGGTTTTATTCCCACATTCATGCTTGGAATATGGCATGGGGGTGATTGGATGAAGAGATATTTGGCTCAACCAATCTATGGTCGTGTGGAATGTGGTAGTCCCATAGCGGGTTGGATTTTCATTCACTAATAAGAGCTTATCCTCCTTGGCATTTTATGTGTAAATGTACTAGATTCTATGTAGAAATTATGGTTGTTGTATCCTCAGTATTTGAGTGGTTTATATGTTGGTTATGAATGTGTTTTATGATAGTGAAAATGTATGGTTCTCATCATATTTTTATTTGTAAATTAATGAGCAATGAATATATGACCTAATAGATGATAATGCAACTAATGATATAAGGCATTAGTGCTTCTTATCAATTCTTAGATAAGTATGAGAACCCTATGTTTAAATCTCATGTTTACACCTATAGAATGCATATTTGTGACTTGTTTAATGAAATTCCTCTCATGGCTAGTAGGGGTCCAGTCAAGTTTATGTTCAATAATCTGCATTGGTATCATTTTTTCTATGTATCATTCCATTTCTATAAATTCCATGAAGTTCTGGGTCGTGACTAATTCCTAGCCCTAGAATTCAACCTTAAATCCTGTAGTCACTAGCATAACACTGGAATAAAAAGGCTGCAGTCCCACTCATGAAGGCTTATGGGAGCGACTCGGACCCACGATTGCTTGGAGGGCTTGGAAAGGGAGAGATTATGGCTCTAGGTCCTTGATTTGATTAGTTTCATCAAAGTTTGGTCACCAAGAAAGGTGGGGTAGCTCTGGAGGTTTCGTTGGTTGTGTGGATGATAAACTTGGTTTTGTTTTGTTAGTTCCATTTCCTTAAGGTGACCTAGGAGGTTGTATCAGATCATAGTATAATCTCGTTACATTTTTAGCCCAGCAGACTCATTAACTTGGTTAAATGTAGGAGGAGGGTGTTACACTTCCACGCCACTCAATTATTCATCCATTATTCCATGTATCTTATCTAGAGAAGTTCATGGGATCAAAGTACAAGATGAAAACCAACGTACAAAAATTGGATGAGGAAGGATCCCTTTAGCTCTAATTAGAAATAGTATTAGATACCATAAGGCATCACACGATTTAGTGCATGACTATCCATGCATTCCTAATAAAAGGGAAATTAATGTATCCTATAATTACCACACGGGAACCTACCATAATTCTACCATTATTTCAATTTTCCTCGTCTTACATTAAGGACAACATTAGTTTTCATGTTGTTGAATGTTTAGGTCCTACATTATTCTCCCTACTTCATCTACAAGGAGTTACTTATTTGTTGTATGTGTCCATCCACTTTAAAAAATTTCTGTTATATAATAGTAGATATATATTTAATGTAGAAGGTTCCATTTTGTTAGGTCCATAAGGTAGTTGGTACTCATTAGTGACATGACCACAAGTAGTAAGGGATTTTTATATTTAGATATTTTAAAAAAGATATAATGATATGGAATTTTTTCTTAGCGTTGTTGTATTTAGAGCTCTTCCCAATGATTCAACTCCATATAGGAAGAGGTAATCCACGATTGTTTTCTTCTTCTGATTATCATAATAGAGGGTTGTCTTTTGCATATTTCATATTATTCTCTCTTGTCCAATTGTATATATATATATATATATATATATATATGGTTATGTTTCAAGCATAAGAGTTAAGTAGCACTACATTCCTCAATATTTATAGGCATTTTCTTTTGTTCACTCCCACTCCTTGCACTCTCTAAAAAAGTGATAAAAATTAAGATGATTTCGATCTTATTTTCTTTCGAAAAATATACTTTCAAAATTAGATGAGGGTTATTACAAGAATAATTGTACAACATAATTTTTTTCAATGTTTTCCTTGAAGAAGAAAATATTAACGAATCCCTCATCTTCCTCTCTTCAATTTCGAGAGATTTTTCACTAGAGATTTGGAAAAAACACTTTACTTTCTCCTTCCATGCTCTATTTCTAGGTAAACTATAAAGTATTTCTAAACATGACTAGTCACATTGCATTTGAAACACTTAAAAGACATATTTCCACAATCCAATACTTTCATAAAGTTCACTTATCTGATTTTTTTTTTTTTTAACTAAATTTTCCTCAAGATCAATTCCGTTCATGTTGTTATGACTCTTTTGTTTATTTTTAAATGGAAATATACCTTCATGTTTATGAATATGATGAAACTATTAGCATTCCATAGCTCTATTAGTATTTCATGTAATCCTACCCACATTTTATTTTTAGGAATGAATGAAGTCATTAAATGGAAGCTTGGCATGCATTGCCTTGGATGTAGTAAGGAGGGGCTCAATAGGAATTTGATATTTTTCTCACATCTACTTTTGAATTCTTTTTTAAGGAAAACTAAACTATAATACTATAATTAGCATGTGAAAATTAAAGATATATTTAGAAACCCTAACCATAATTTTCCCATCTAGACTAATCAAGAACCCTGTGCCACCTTTTCCACATAAATCTTATAATGAGGCCTCTCTCCATAGGACCTAAAATATCCTCCATGTATCAGTCATTTCACATTAGGATGGGACAAAATTTTTGGATTTATAGCTATAATGTCCTCCTAAGGAAAATTATAAAGAAGGCTAGACTTGACGATATTTATCTAAATACCTGTAGCATGATAGTAAAGATCTGGGAAAAAAAATAAGCCTTAGAAATAATGAGGAGAGCTAGAGAGGGTGACCACCACGCCTTTGGGAACCAAGAAACAATCCACTATTTCTTCCATCATGACAATAAATTGATTCTAATGAGAGTCTACCACCCTAGATTTCATTTTCTCACCTTCCACCTTGTTCTCCATTACAACACTTTATGAATCTTTTGTCTTCTAAAAGGGGGATTCTCTAAAAATAGTTTATTGCATTATCCCTGAATATAGCCAACTTCATGGAAGCCATAAAATCTAAAAGGGATTCTTTAATAGTCTATCTTCTACATCCATGAGACGCTTCTAGTTTCTAATTCACTTTCTTCCAGTAAACCTTCCTTTAGATCAAATTCTACCTACACCAAATCCTAATGATTGCTTGGTTTGGTGTTCCAGTCCTACTGAAGAATAATAAATGACCTGATTTTAATCACTTTAAATTTCGGAAGGTGTTTTTTAAACTTTATAGTAGTGAGTTGAACACGAGCACTATATATCAAACCCTAGAAAATGGTCAAATTGAAGTGACCAGCAATTGTTGATAAAAATTATTTGCAATGTTTTTCATATAAAAAACCACACTAATGAGCATAATGGTTTCCCCTTATAGAAAGGTGGTACCATACTTCTTCTAATCATGGAGTTAACAAAATGACACCCCATATGAAGATGTCTATGGAAAAATTCCATTTTCAATAACATCCTCTAGAATCCATTCTCCACCATATAGAAGAAAATTTTTCTATTTCTCAATATATAATGAAGTGAGAAGCAAAGCTACACCCCTCTAGACATTATTTTGTAGTAGGGGATCATGTGCTTATTTTCCTCAACCCTATTAACAAGCATCACTCAAAGAAGAAATGCCTCAAAAGAAAGAAACAAGGTGGGGCATGTTTGGGTCATACACTAATCTCCCTACTTCATCTACATGGAGTTAATTATTTGTTGTATGTGTCCATCCACTTTGAATAATTCCCATTAGATAGTAGTGGATACACATTTAATGTAAAAGGTTCCATATTGTTAGGTCCACTAGGTAGTTGGTACTACTTAATCTACGTGGAGTTAGTTATTTGTTGTATGTGGCCATCGTCTTTGAATAACTCCCATTATATAGTAGTGAATATATATTTAATGTCAAAGGGTCCATTTTTTTAGGTCCACTAGGTAGTTGGTACTCATTAGTGATTGGACCACAAGTAGTTAAGGTTTTTTCTATTGAGAATTTATTTAAAGAGATAGGAAGCTATGGAGATGTTTTTTTTGCTATTGTTGTATTTGAGTCTCTTCCCAATGAAAGGTCAGCCTATAAAAAGAGGCAAGTATTCATTGTTATCTTCTTCTAATTAGCATAATAAATGGGTTGAATTTTCATATTTCATCTTATTCCTCAATATTTATAGGCATTTCCTTGTGTTCTCTCCCACTCGTAACACAGTCACTCCTAACACTCTCTACAAAAGTGATAAACATTATGATACTTTCTATCTTAGTTTCTTTTGAAAAATCTCCTTTCAAAATTAGGAGAGGGTCATTACAAGAAGAATTATACAACATAAGTTTTTTCAATGGTTTCCTTGAAGATGCAAATATGAAGGATCTGAATGTGGTTGGGTGAGGATACCTTGACTCCTTTATTCTCCAAAAATTTGAAGTTTTAATAACTTCCTATCATAACTATAACCCTCAATTTCGAAAGATCTATCCCTAGAGCTTTGGGAAAAACACTTGATTTTCTCCTTCAACACTCTATTTTTAGGTGAACTAGAAAATCTTTCTACAGAGTGGCATTTGGAACACTTAAAATGCATCTCTCCAGAATCGAATATTTTGATAATATTCACTTATCCTAAATTATTTTGATTTTCTTTAACTAATATTTTCTCAAGATTAATTCCACTCGTACTTATATTACTCTTTTGTTTATTTTTAAATGAGAGCCTATCGCCATGTTTATGAATATGTTTAACTAATATTTATTAAGAATCAATTACACACATATAATATTACTATTTTCCTTACTTTTAAATGAGAACCTACTTCCATATTTATAAATATGATGAACCTATTAGCCATAAACTTCAAAGCATCAACATTCCATAGCTCTATTAGTAATTCATGTAATTTTACTCACGTTGGATGTTTGAAAATGAATATGTTTATTGAATGAAAATTTGGAGTACACTACCTTGGATGTAGTAATAAGCGACTCAATAAAACTCTTATTTTTTCTCATATCCCCTGTGAAAAAAATTAAACTCTAAATTAAATTCTAATGAGTATGTGGACCCTAACCATAGTTTTAGTATCTACACTAATCAGGAAACCTCTCCCACCTTTTCTCACGATTCGGCCTTTCTCCATAATAACTAAAATATCCTCCATATATAGTTCCTTACTTAGTAACAAATTAGCCATTTCTGGAATGTAATTATGAAGGATTGTATGTGACAATTATGCCACAATTGTGTGCCTCCCGACAAAGTATTTCCACCCTACTTGAATGGAATACTGATGATAAATAAACAAGGTTTATTTAATAGCTCAGCAAAAAAATTACAATGATTAGCCTAATACTTATTACATTGCAAATACCATCCCTAACAATATATGACACGCAGTAATGGGTTAGATTTGTTTTAGATAAATGGAAAATCATACGAATTAAAAACTAATCTTGTACCCAATCACTAGAAGCATCATTTGAGTTCCTGCGAAATAATATCAAGGCACTATATCCGGTAAGGACGGATAAAAAATGTAGACATTAATAAGCTCTTTAGTTGTATGTTTGAGAAGAAATCATAGGTTGAACAAGTGTCTTAGGCTTCTGATTTTGTTTTTAATTGTAAGCTTTGAAAATACAGAGTTTTATTAGTATGGAGCTTGTGAAAATTTGAGGGTTGAGTGACAACAAATTAAATTATTTAATATTCTTATTTTAAAATGAAAATTAAAAAGAGAAAGCACATAGATAAATAAATTTCAATAATGTACAAGACATGTTGGAAAGAATGTGTAACATATATATTTGGTCACAACCCTTTGCGACAGCGGCGACATAATAGAAATTAATTGTGGAATTTGTAAGCATCTATTGATTTTGTTTTACTTAGCTCTGTCTATAATTAATAGAACAAAAAAATCTTTTATATTAAATATATGATTTGTTATGGGGTATAAAAATTGTAGGAAACAAAGTATGGAACTGTGCCAACAGATGAAATCTTGAAAGATGGCATACGACATGGTTTTGAAAGAATGTGTATAGTTCATGAGTCAATTGTTGCTATGGTACACAATTTATTTTTGATTTACATTGATGTATATTATTTAATATTTCAATTTTCATTATTCTCACAAATGTATATACACTCATTACAATTTATTTTTATGTTTGTAGATGGAAGGTGAAGAAGAAGAAAACAATCAACACCATGAACAAAACATTCCTGAAAATAACCCAAGTCATGGAAGTAGCTCAAGCAGTGACATCAGTTCAAGAGAAGAATGATGATCATTATGTTTGGATATCAAAGCAAGGCATTGTATTTTTTTAAATATCTATTTATGAAATCAGACATGCTTTTTAATGTAATGGACACAGTGTCCCAATTAAAAGACAAAGGGATACCAATAATTGGCCAATTTGTATGACAAAGATTGTCTTATATATATATATATATATATATATATATATATATATATATATATAATATATATATATATATATATATATATATATGTATGTATGTATGTTTTAATTTATTCTATTGTGTCCTCCACTGTGGTCATATGGACTCCTAACACCACGTCCGATTAAATTTATGGATGATTAAATATTATAATGAAGAGATGTGAAATCTGATGATATGATATAACAAATTAATCCAAACATCACATTCAAATGCACTAATAAAAATTTAATTGATATGAATATTGTTATAAGATATGTGTCGTATTTTGATGAATAATGAATTTTTAAAAAATCACAATAATTATGATATGATATAACAAATTAATCCAAACATCACATTCAAATGAATTAATAAAAAATCAATTAATATGAATACTGTTATAAGATGTGTCAACTTTTGATGAATAATGAATTTTAAAAAATCACAATAATTGCACTGTCACAGGTCGATGTTTCTAAAAAAATACAAAATGAACAACGGTGTGTGTTAGTTACTGTACACTGGTGCGTTTGTATGATACAACACACGGGTGTGTTTCTATGACCTATGGGCACGACACAAATACCAATACCAGTTATAAATCTCGGTGTGTTTGTGTGATATTGTGCACCGGTGCATTTATGTTAGACTATGCACTGGTGCATTTGTACAACCTATGGGCACCTCACAAATACCAATACGAATTAGAAAAATCAATGCGTTTGTCTGATACTGCGCATCGGTGTGCTTCAATAAGACTACATACCAGTGCTCTAATATGACATATGGGTGCCGCACAAATCCTAATACAAATTAGAATGGCCCCATGCGTTGTGTCACCTACAGTGTGCTTGGTGCAGTTGTATACCTTTACGGCCCTGTGCATGCACCTTCGACTACCCTGGGTGACCGTATATATGAAACGCACCGGTGCATTCACACCTTAGTAGTGCACTGATGAAAAAAACATCCATAATAACCTCTAGCCGCCCAGGTTTTTTAGTTGTGTTGAAATTCCATTAAAAGCTCTGCCAAAAACTTCGTACCAAAAACAGATGTTGTGGCAATTTTTTTTTTGACAATTTTGGCAAATTTAATAACACTAAAAACCTCCTTTATAACCTCCACTAGAGGGTCTTTTCCTTGTAGTTTTGGTATCCTTGTTTCTATGTTCCATTCCATTTCTTTAAATTCCATGAATTTCTATGTAGTGATTGGGTTCTAGCCCCGAAATTCAACCTTAAATATTGCAGACATTGGCATATTACTGGAATAAAAAGGTTGCAATTTCACTCATGCAAGCTTCATGGGAGCGACCAAGACCCACAATCACTTGGAGAACTTTTCAAGGGAGAGATTGGGGCTCTAGGTCCTTTATTTGATGATTTTCATCAAGGGTTGGTAATCTGGAAAGGTGGGGTAGCTCTTAGAGGATCTTTTGGTTGTGTGGATGATCATTTTGGTTGTGTTTTGTCAGTTCCACTTCCTTAAGGTGACCTAGGAGGTTGAATCATATCATAGTATACTCTCGTCACATTTTTACCCCAACAGAATCATTAAGTTGGGTAAATGTGGGAGGAGGGTGTTACAGTTCCACGCCACTCAAATATTCATACATGATTCCATGCTTATTATATGCAAAAGGTAATGGGATCAAAGTACAAGGTGAAAACAAACGTACAAAAATTTGATGAGGAAGGATCCCTTTGGCTCTAATTAGAAGTAGTATTAGATACCGTAGACCATCAAATGAGTTAGTGCATGGTCCATAGAGTCCTGATAAAAGGGATATATATGTATCATATAGCTATCACATGGGAACCTACCATGATTCTACCATTATTTAATTTTTCCTCGTCTTTAACTAAGGACAACATTATTTTTCAAAGTATGGCATGTTTAAGTCCTACATTAATCTCCCTACTTCATCTACAAGGAGTTAATTATTTGTTGTATGTGGCCATCCACTTTGAATAACTCCCATTAGATAATAGTGGATAGACATTTAATGTAAAAGGGTCCATTTTGTTAGGTCCATAAGGTAGTTGGTATTCATTAGTGACAGGACCACAAGTAGTAAGGTATTTTTCTATTTAGATTTCTTTAAAGAGATAGAAGGCTACGTAATGTTTCCTTAGTGTTGTTGTATTTAGAGATATTCCCAACGACAGGTTACCCTATAGGAAGAGGCAATCTACAATTATTTTCTTCTTCTGATTACCATAACAGAGGAGTGTCTTTTTCATATTTAATCTTATTCTCTATTTTCCAATTGTATTATGTATATATATATTTGTGTTTCAAGCATAAGGGTTAAGGAAAAATTCATTCCTCAATATTTATAGGTGTTTCCTTGTGTTAACTCCCACTCTTAGCACTCTCTAAAAAAGAGATAAAAATTAAGAGGCTTTCTATCTTATTTTATTTTGAAAAATATACTTTCAAAATTAGATGAGGGTCATTACAAGAAGAATTATACCTCATACTTTTTTTCAATGTTTTCCTTGAAAAAACAAATATAAAGGAATCTCTCATTATCCTCTCTTCAATTTTGAGAGCTTCATCACTAGAGCTTTGGAAAAAAAAAGCTTTTCTTTCTCCTTCCACACTCTATTTTTAGGTAAACTGGATAGTATTTCTACACATGACTAGTCACATGGCATTTGGAAGACTTAAAATACATCTTTCCACAATACAATATTTTCATAAAGTTCACTTATCCGATTTTTTTACTTTAACTAATTTTTGGTCAAGATCAATTCCATTAATGCTATTATGACTCTTTATATATATATATATATATATATACACCTTCATGTTGATATAAAATATCAACGAATCTCTCATCTTCCTCTCTTCAATTTCGAGAGATTTATAACTAGAGATTTGGAAAAAACACTTTACTTTCTCCTTCCATGCTATATTTCTAGGTAAACTTGAGAGTATTTCTAAACATGACTATTCACATTGCATTTGAAACACTTTAAATAAATTTCCACAATCCAATATTTTCATAAAGTTCACTTATCTGATTTTTTTTAACTAAATTTTCCTCAAGATCAATTTCGTTCATGTTGTGATGACTCTTTTTTTTATTTATGAATGAAAGTATACCTTCATGTTTATGAATATGGTGATTCTATTGACATTCCATAGCTCTATTAGTATTTCATGTAATCTTACCCACATTTGATTTTTGGGAATGAATGAGCTCATTGAAGGGAAGCTTGGCCTGCACTTCCTTGAATGTAGTAAGGAGGGGCCTAATAGTAATTTGATATTTTTCTCACAGCTACTTTTGAAATTTTTTTGAAGGAAAACTAAACTCTGATACTCTAATGAGCATGTGAATTTTAAAGATATATTTAGAAACCCTAACCATAACATTCCCATCTAGACTAATCAAGAACCCTCTGCCACGTTTTCCACATAAATCTTATGATGAGGCCTTTCTCCATAGGAACTAGAATATCCTCGATGTATCAGTCATTTTATGTTAGAACGGGACAAAAATTGTCGAGTTATAGCTCTAATGTCCTCCTTAGAAAAATTATAAAGAAGGCTTGACATGGCGATTTTTATCTAAATACTTGTAGAATGATAGTAAAGATCTGGGAAAAAAATAAGTCTTAGAAATAACAAGGAGAGCCAGAGAGGGTGACCACCACACCTTTCGGAACCAAGAAACAATCCATTATTTCTTTCATCACGGGAATCAATTTTTTCTAATGAGAGTCTACGTGTAGTCATGATAAATAAACAAGGTTTATTTAATATCTCAGCACAAAAATTACAATTATTAGCCTAATATGTATTGCATTGAAAATACCGTCCCTACCAATATATGACAGACACTAATGGGTTGGATTTGTTTTGGATAAATGGAATACCTTCCAAATTAAAAATTAATCTTGTACCCAATAATTGAAAGCATCGTTGAGTTCCAAAATAAAATCACGGCAGTATATCAGGTAAGTACGGAATAAAAATGTAGATGTTAAGAATCTCTTTAGTTATATGTTTGAGAAGGAATCGTAGGTTCAACATGTTAGCCCCCTATGATTTTTTTGACAAGCAAACAGGGGGCTAAATTGTTTTTTGAGCCTTCAAGGAATGCATTTCCTCTGAAAACACATCATCCTTGAAGCCTCCTTGTGCCTCTGTCCTTTGAGAAATCCTCACTGCTGTTTCCAGTTTAAAAGCCTATTTGTTGTGAAGAAGAATGCCCAAAAATGCCTTTTCCCTCTTATTTCATTCCCCCTAAACCTTTGTTTTCATCACCCTTTCCCTCCCTTGAGCCCTCATTAATCATCCAAATTCCCTTTTAAACCCTTTAAATACCCTTTGTTTGGTTTAACATGCCTTTTTTTCCCTACTGAATCCCTCTTCCAGCCTTAAAAACCCCTTTTTTTGTTTGAAAAACCCACTTTTTACACATGTCAGGCTTAGCCCCTTTTCGGCCAGCCCCCTTAGCCACTTCCCCATATGCCCTGCACCCAAGACCAAGCGCTTAAGGCCCAGGCGCTTATCGAATTCGGAGCTTTCGGTATGCACGTTCCTTTGTTATCATGAAATCCTCCGATGCAATGGACGTTTGGTCCATAGACTCCCGCCGCGATCTGAGCCGTCGAGCTACACAGATCCGACGGTCCACACTAATTCTATAATGCGCCCGTCGTTCTCCCTGTTCACCCCTCCGATCACATATCAACCGTCGATATGTTCTTAGATCCGACGGCCAGCGCACATCGCTCCAATCGCAATCGGAAAAACTTAATGCATTGCTTCCTGTTTCCCCCGATTGCTGACCCCCGATCCAATTTCCGTCGTCCATCCATTCTAATCCAGCGACCCTTATTTCTCCCGCTCCGCTTCTTTACCCCCGTCTGTCTCCCCGCTGATTGAATCTCCGTCGTCGATCTAGTTCCAGATCAGAAGACTGGCGCTCAATCGCGCATCGCCAATCGAAATTCCTCGAATGTGCTCCCCGCTGCCTCCCCCAATTGTGGTCTGTCGATTCAATCATAGCCGTCCGTTCATCCAAGATCTATGGCCCATAACGCATCACGAGTTTCCATCATGTTTCTTCGTCGAAACCTCTATTAACTTCAACATTCAATCTTCACCGTCGATCTCCTCCTGAGATCTGATAGCCCTAATTGGATCACCCTCTGTCCATGCCAGGTCCCACATCATTGGCCCCGCTTCCTTGTGTTTTCTTCCATTTTCTTTCATCCACTCTATTTCTTCACGTTCCACATGTTTTTCATCAATTGTTCACCATTACACCATCATTCCACAGGCCTCCCCAGCATTTCTTCTACCACCCCTGGATTTTATAATCAGTTTATTTCATTATTGTAGGGTTTGTAGAGTGGAAATTTCACTCTGCCTCCATAATCACATCCATGGTGATTCAGAAACAGAAAGGCCATTACAACAGTGGCCGAGTGAAACAGCCGAAATGGATTAAAGGGATTCTGGCCTGTTAATTTCATATTTAATACCTAATCCCGTGATCAAAGGATAAAGGTGGAGTGTGAAGACCAAAGAGCACTCATAAGGGTCATATTTTTTTTAATATCAGCGGAACGTTTTTCTCCAGACAGTACACCTTTCCACTGAAGTCTCCATGCCTCCTCGAGCCCAGAAACGCTTAATTACACTGACAGAAGCTTCTTAAAGACTGTCAGGACCACAATTATGAAGCATGGAGACCTGCAGACCTTTCTATCCAGGTCATTTATTCCAGAAGACAGCGCAGAGTACCAAACAACCAAAAGGACTTCAAGACTACATCCGAGGTCAATATCGACCTGACAGAGATCTCTGAACCAGACTATAGAGTACACACTCTTAACGTAGAAACATTAAAGCAGTATGGGCATGAACGCTTCCACCATTCTATCTTAATGAATCAAGTTAATGAACATCTACTCCCGCTATCACTCATTCTCCTATAAGAACCCCTGAAGAACACATTATTCGGGTTGTTGTTGCTATTGTTAGTTCTAGGGATTCATTTGACTGTTAGAACAGTCATTGGGGGGAGAGTAGAAGAGTAGTTTGTAATGTAGTAGGATGGGAGGAGAAAGTTTGGACTGTATTAGCCATTGAGCTCAGTGTATGTGACTAGTTTTGCACATCAATTGAACAAGAAATTTCATAGGATCATGGTCTATATTATGGGTGATGTTTCCTTGTCTTATTTCATTTTTATCATATTGTTCATATTTCTCTGATAAGAATCAGTAATTCTGGTGATAGGATATACCCCTGCATGGTACCCTAATGTCCACTGCTCTTCTTTTCTTTAATGTTTTCTGCTCAATGTGTATCTGAGAGAAAATTCATGCAATTTAACCAGTGTAGTAGTTGTTATTCACTACTAGCTGATGTGTGAATTCAAGGTTTGCTGCTTACTTGTTCTTGTTGGGTTTAAGCTGGAAGATTTGGGATACTGGGGATTTAGAGCTAGCCCTGTCCACTAGGGTCCTTGTGCAACCAACTGGCCTTTCTAAGATCCCTTTGAGTGGTTTCAAAGAATTGAAGGTTAAAATTCCTTCTCTGATCTTAGACTCTGCTCTATGTTAAATCTAAACTTCGTTTTTTTCCTTTGAGACTATGCTGAAGCAGATTTGGAGTTAAATGAACTCTGGTATGATCTCAAGCTGCCCTTTGTGTCCTTCATGGAGAGTTGCCTCTGAGTATGTCAAAGCAGGCCCAGAGTTAAATGACCTCTGACCTGATCTGCAGACAGAAATTGGGTTGCTTTCCTTTTTTCACTTTCAATCCTTAATGTTCCATTCCACCATCTATCTAAGAAGATCCTTTAGTATAGATGAATTTCCCTATGAAAGTCTTGGCTAGTTGTTTTGCAAGTAATCCCCTTTCATGACTGCATAGCCCAATGGATGGCACTTTCCTAACCTATCCACTTTTACCAAAACATCCTATTGCTTTGCTCTTTTCCTTCCATTACCTTCTCAGTTAATGATCTCTCCAACCCAGCAACCAACCAAATCATTTAAACCCCCCTTGTGCTTTATAACTATCCTAATACCTTTAAATCAAGCTTCAAAGACATATACCTTTGCCTATATAGAGAGATCCCTCTCTGGACCCAGGAGGGCTAGATCCTGACGTTTAAAAGTGGTTCTGATGTTATCTCATCTTTTGGTATTTCCAAACTTGCCAAAACATGGGAACCCCAACACAACAAGTGGCTTAGGCCTGTGATTTTGGTTTTAATTGTAAGCTTTGAAAATACACACTTATCAATATTGAGATTTTGAAATTTTGAGGGTTGGGGGACGAAAAATTAAATTATTTAATATTATTGTTTTATTTAGAGATGAAAATGAAAATGAGAGAGCTCATGCGGCTCCCATGGCCGCCCGGTCGGACGGTCAAGTGGCCATGGCCGACCGGACAACACACAGGGTAGCCAACTGGCCATGGCCGCTCGGCCATCGAGCTAGGCAGTCGTAGGAGATGCACATGCTGAAGTGGCATTCCATAGTTCTATTATTATTTCATGTAATTTTACCCACATTTTATGTTTGGGAATGAATGATCTCATTGAATGAAAGCTTAGTCTACATTGCCTTGGGTGTAGTAAGGAGTTGGGGCCCAATAGGAATTTGATATTTTTCTCACATCTACATTTGAATTTTTTTTTAAGGAAAACTAAACTCTAACACTATAATGAGAATGTGAAACTTAAAGATATATTTAGAAACCCTAACCATAATTTTCCCATCTAGACTAATCAAGAACCCTCTGCCACGTTTTACACATAAATCTTATGATGATGCCTCTCTCCATATGAACTAAAATATCCTCCATGTATCAGTAATTTTACATTATAAAGGGAAAAAATATGTCAAGTTATAGCTATAATGTCCTCCTAAGGAAAAATATAAAGAAGGCTAGACTTGACGATATTTATCTAAGTACCTATAGTGTGATAGTAAAGATCTGGAAAAAAAATTAAACCTTAGAAATAATAAGGAGAGCAAGAGAGGGTGACCACCACACCTTTGGGAACCAAGAAACAATCCACTATTTCTTTCATCACAACAATCAGTTCTTTGTAATGAGAGTCTACCACCCTAGATTTCATTTTCTCACCTTCCAACTTGTTCTCCATTATAACATTTTATGAATCCTTTGTCTTCTGAAAGGGGGATTCTCTAAAAATAGTTTATTGCATTATCCCTGAATATAGCCAAATTCTTGAAATCCATAACATCTAAAAGGGATTCTCTAATAGTATATATTATACATCCATGAGAAGCTTTTAGTTTCTAATTCACTTTCTTCCATAAAGCCTTCCTTTAGATCAAATTCTACCTACACCAATTCCTAATGATTGATGGATTTGGTGTTCCAGTCCTATTGAAGAATAATAAACGACATGATTTTAATCATTTTAAATTTTGTAAGGTGTTGTTTAAACTTTATAGTAGTCTGCTGAACACGAGCACTATATCACACACCCTAGAAAATGGTCAAATTGAAGTGACCAACAATTGTTGATAAAAATTATTTTCAATTATTTTCATATAAAAAACCATACCAATGAGCATAATGGTTCCCCCTTACATAAAAGTGGTACCATACTTCTAATCATGGAGCTAACAAAATGACACCCCATATGAAGTTGTCTACGAAAATTTTCCATTTTCAATCACATCCTCTAGAATCCATTCTCCACCAATTAGAAGACACTTTCGCTATTTACCAATATATAATGAGGCGAAAAGAGAAAAATCACCCCTATAAACATTATTTTGCAGTAGGGGATCAAGTGATTCTTTTCCTTAGCGCTATAAACAAGCATGACTCAAGAAGTAAACGCCTCAAAAACAAGAAACAAAGTTTTATGGATCTCGAGAGATTATCCAATGCAATAGAAAACTGACTTGCAGGTTGGTTTTTTCATCCCATGAAAATATTCAAGGTGCATACAAGCTTAACACAACACAATGAAGGTGGCTCTATTTTTCTCCAGAAAAAAGTAGTATTAGATGCATTTAATCAAACATGTTTGTGACATTTTTTATTAAATGCATTTCATGGCTCGTAGGGGTCTAGTCAAGTTTCTATTCAATAATCTACATTGTTATCATTTTTTCTATGTTTCATTCCATTTCTTTAAATTCTATGAAGTTATGTGCAGTACCTGGGTTCTACCCATGGAATTCAACCTTAAATCTCATAGTCGTTGGCATATCACTGGCATAAAAAGGCTGTAGTCGCACTCATGCAGGCTCATGGGAGTGACCAAGACCCACAATCGTTTGGAGGACTTTTCAAGGGATCAATTGGAGCTCTAGGTCATTTATTTGTTGAGTTTCATGAAGGGTTGGTCATATGGACAAGTGGGGTAGCTCCTGTAGGTTCTGTTGGTTATGTGGATGATCAATTTGGTTATGTTTTGTTAGTTCCACTTCCTTAAGGTGACCTAGGAGGTTGAATAATATCATAGTATACTCTCATCACATTTTTACCCCAAAAAACTCATTAACTTGGGTAAATGTGGGAGGAGGGTGGTACACTTCCACACCACTCAAATATTCATCCATTACTCCATTCTTCTTATATGCATAAGGTAATGGGATCAAAGTACGAGGTCAAAACCAATGTACATAAAATTTGATGAGGAAGGATCCTTTGGCTCTAATTAGAAGTAGTATTAGATACCAAAGGGCATCAAATGAGTTAGTGCATGGTCCATGAAGTCCTGATAAAAGGGAGATATATGCATCCTATAGATTTCACATGGGAACCTACCATGATTCTACCATTATTTAAATTTTCCTTGTCTTTAATTTAGGAAAACATTAATTTTCAAGGTGTGGCATGTTTAGCTCCTACACTAATCTCCCTACTTCATCTACAAGGAGTTAATTATTTTCTCTATGTGGCCATCCACTTTGAATAATTCCCATTAGATAGTAGTGGATAGATATTTAATGTAAAATGGTCCATTTTGTTAGGTCCATAAGCTAGTTGGTACTCATTAGTGACAGGACCACAAGTAGTAAGGTATTTTTATATTTAGATTTTTTTGAAGAGAGAGTAGGCTATAGAATGTTTTCTTAGTGTTGTTGTCTTTAGATCTCTTCCCAACGACTAGTCACCCTATAGGAAGAGGCGATCTACAATTGTTTTCTTCTTTTGATTATCACAATGGAGGGGTGCCTTTTTCATATTTAATCTTATTCTCTCTTGTCCAATTGTATTATATATATATATATATATATATATATATATATATATATATATATATATATATATATTTGTGTTTCAAGAATAAGGGTTAAGGAACACTTCATTGCTAAATATTTATAGGCTTTTCCTTGTGTTCACTCACACTCTTAGCACTCTCTGAAAAAGTGATAAAAATTAAGGCGCTTTCTATCTTATTTTCTTTTGAAAAATATACTTTGAAAATTAGATGAGGGTCATTACAAGAAGAACTATACATCATACATTTTTTCAATGTTTTCCTTGAAAAAACAAATATAAAGGAATCTCTCATTTTCCTCTCTTCAATTTTGAGAGCTTTATCACTAGAGCTGTAGAAAAAACACTTTACTTTCTCCTTCGACACTCTGTTTTTAGGTAAACTTGAGAGTATTTGTACACATGACTAGTCACATACCATTTTGAACACTTAAAATACATCTTTCCACAATAAAATATTTTCATAAAGTTCAGTTATTCGAATTTTTTTTTTTGTTTAACTAATATTTGGTCAAGATCAATTATGTTCATGTTGTTATGACTCATTTTTTTTAAAAAAAATTACACCTTCTTGTTTATGAATATGATGAACCTATTAGCATTTCATAGCTATATTAGTATTTCATGTAATTTTACCCACATTGTTTGTTTGGGAATGAATGATATCATTGAATGGAAGCTTGGCCTGCAATGCCTTGGATGTTGTAAGGAGGGGCCCAATAGCCGGACTTTGATATTTTCTCACATCTACTCTTAATTTATTTTTAAAGGAAAACTAAATTCTAATACTCTAATGAGCATGTGAAACTTAAATATATATTTGGAAACCCTAACCATAATTTTCCCATGTATACTAATCAAGAATCCTCTGCCACTTTTTCCACATAAATGTTATGATGAGGCAACAAGAATTAGCACCAACGATAAAGGAATTGGAACATAAAACATTATGATGGTAAAACATTTGAGGAGTAGGGCCATTGTGGGACACTCGTACCAAATAGTGCCCATTTATTTCCATGTGTATGATATGACTGGTACAATGCTTTTGAGGTAGGTATATACCTTGGCCTTTGTAACTTCCAATGTGGGGAAGCCTTGCCAAGGGATGGATCACTCGGAATAGAGGATGTTGAGGAACGTGGAAACTGAATGACTGCACATAATGGGGTGACCAAATTTCCTAAGGAACTGTGTAGGAGAGAAGGGAAGGTCGGGGGTGGATTTGTTTTGGTCATTAGCATTTCCACATGGAATCAAATGCACATTATAGTGTGCCCTGGAAAAATGATCCGGTAACTACTCACTAAGCGGACAAATGGATTGTAGCACTGGACATTGGATGCAACTTTGGCTCTAGCAGTGGATTTTGGACTTCATAGGAAGAAGGTGAATCTTGGTATTACTTTTGAGAGTGGAGGTGTGAGCCTCTGGATTCCCTTGTTGTGGATGCATGATTCATATCCTTTTATTTGTTGGTTGAGCAAATGTGCATATGTCTATATTATTGTAAATACTATATTGAGTTAGATTTATAAAGCTCCATGGATAGTATGGTTGTATATATGGGTTTTATTGTAAAACTGTAATGAGTTGTGTTATAAAGCTCCAGTAAATAGTATGATGATTGTCATGTTTTCAACAGGCACTCATTGAAAATACTACACCAAGATATGTTATAATAGATCTTCAAAGCATCAAAATTCCATAACTCTATGTAATTTTACTTAAGTTAGATGTTTGAGAATGAATAAGGTCATTGAATGAAAATTTGGAAGGGTCAATAAAACATTTATTTTTTCTCACATCCACTATGATGTGAATTTTTTTTAAAGAGAAATTAAACTCTAAATTCTAATGAGTATGTGGACCCTAACCATAGTTTTCCTATCTATACGAATAAAGAAACCTCTCCCACCTTTTCTCACATAATTCTTATGATTCTGCCTTTCTCCGTAATAACTAAACTATCATGCATATGAAGGATTGTATGTGAAAATTATGCCACGGTTGTGTGCCTGGCGAGAGAGTATTTCCACCCTCGGTTGTGTGCCTCCCGACAGAGTATTTCCACCCTAGTTGAATGGAATACTGATGATAAATAAACAAGGTTTATTTAATATCTCAGCAAAAAAATTACAATGATTAGCTTAATACTTATTACATTGCAAATACCGTCCCTACCAATATATGACACGCAGTAATGGGTTGGATTTGTTTTAGATAAATGGAATACCATACAAATTGAAAACTAATCCTGTACCCAATCACTGGAAGCATCATTTGAGTTCCTGCAAAATAACATCAAGGCACTATATCCGGTAAGGACGGATAAAAAATGTAGACGTTAGTAAGCTCTTTAGTTGTAAGTTTGAGAAGAAATCGTAGGTTGAAAAAGTGTCTTAGGCCTCTGATTTTGTTTTTAATTGTAAGCTTTCAAAATACAGAGTTTTATCAGTGTGGAGCTTGTGAAAATTTGAGGGTTGAGTGAGAACAAATTAAATTATTTAATATTCTTGTTTTAAAACGAAAATGAAAAAGAGAAAGCTCATAGATAAATAAATTTAAATAATGTGCAAGAGGCCGTGTTGGAAAGAATGTGTAACATATATATTTGGTCACAACCCTTTGCGACAGCGGCCGGATAACCGCGAATATTACAAATGATGCCTACCATTGTGGCAGGGATCTTATGAATCTTTTGAAAAAGAATAGATCCCCATGGGGTAGAGTTATTAGCACGGATCTGATAATAAATCTTTTGAAAAGGAATACATCTCAATAGATAGAGTAGAGTAGAGTGGGCGGATGAATCGCCATCGGCTGCAATTAACTGTTTACGATTCTGCAGTTGGTGCGGATCTGACCGTTTGTACCAGTGAGGGGTTTGATGTTTCCCATGTTTATCATGGCTCGCTGGAAATCATTAAAAAAGTCGCAGGATTGGCTGCGTAGGACTGGACAATGGAGGCTATAGAAGTGTCCCCACCCGAAAATAGTTGCTGATCGGAATAAAGCAGCCCTCTCTTTGCCTCTACGTTTGTGAAATAGCGATTGTCAAACCTGGTGGCACTACCAAAATCCAGAGGCGACAAGTTGTTATCTCCTCCAGAGGTGGGACACCTCCTCTGCATCACACTCGCATATCGCCCATCTATGGTCGTATTTTCGTTGTAGATTCTGTTTCTGAAGACTACGCAGCGTGCCTGTCCTATGGTGTGAGCGCCTGTACAATATACATGCAGCCTATGTTGTTAATTATTATAATGATGTTCCGAAGCTCAATACCTATATAGCTGATTTAGCGGTATTGAAAGTGCAACCATGTCTCGAGGAGAAAGGCCTTGATTTTGAAAGGTTGAAACAAGTCGATTCACATCGAATGCTGGAGAAGGAATATCTGTATTTGCGGCGTCTACACTAGCGCTTGTGGAGTCCCTCCTTCCCAGTACCACTTCCCAATAAGGGCCTGCGCTCTACACCAATACACAATATATATACATGATGAGCGGCCTTAATTGCATGTCTTTTAAATTTATATATATATATTATCATATTAATTAAGAGTAGTATATTGAAATTGATGAGGTTATATTATACCAAGAACACAGAATCTCGAGCAGCAATGGTGAGAATATCGGCGCAGGATACAAGACCAGGACATGCTTTCTCCACTGTGGATTTGATGGCGTCTATGACTTCAAAACCTCGCGTAGAGTTGATGTTAGGGGCCGCATTCTTCTCGCTTTGAAATGAAGAGGTGTCATCCAGCAAAAGGGAACCATCACACCCCTGTTCACTCAAACACTCATATTAATTACTTACTATCTACACCCAATCAATATAATATAGAAATAGTGATATATAGGTATAGAGAGTGAGGAGGCGCAGAAGTGCGGGGAGTATAAACTTACATTGACAAAACAGTCGTGGAAATGTAGGCGCAGGAGAGATGCAGCCATTCGAGGTTCCCTCCTGACCGCTTGTGCCACCACATCTATCACCAAATTTTGGAGATTAGGACACGATTCCTTGTAAAAGTTGGGAGTCAGTTGTGCGTGCGCAGTAGCCACGATGAGCAAGACGACAAAGGCGCAAATCACTCGAACAAAAGCCATAGCTGATACACAGATGCTGTTCTTGAATCAAGCTGTAGTGTGGAGATAATTGTGCAAGCAGGAAGGAATAAATTATATGATAACTAGCTTCGACGGAAACACACGTTCTGGAATGAGTATGGATGGGTTTCTGTTTCTGCATCAACCTTCCTTTCAATTTATAAGATTGAGGAGAAGATAGATTGGATTGGATTGGATCGAATGAATTGAAGTAAAACGCGTGGGCTTGTTCATTCCAAAGCGCGCAGCAGCGGTAGGTTCCACCGCCTCCTGCTCCAGACCAAGTCAGTATCAGATCGCTTGACACCTTCAATCTTCAAATACATCGCTAACGGTTATTTATTTATTTGCAGGGTCAAGTATGACGCAGACCCCTTCAATGTTGAGAGGCGCCTTTTGCTGTGAGGATAGTCAAACTACACATCTATACGTAATGTGGGATCCGTGGTTCCCACCGAGCCTCTCAATCAAAAATTATATGCGGAATGAATCAAATACGAAATACAAATGCAAATATGTGGCTAACAAAGTTAGATGTGTGGAATGTGGATCAAATACGAAATGTAAATACAAATATGCGGCAACAAAGTTAACTGTGTGGAATAGATCAAATAAGAAGTGTAAATGCAAATATGTGGCAACAACATTGTATATGTACCACAACACACTCGTTTTAACGTGCACACAATTACTTATAAAAACCAAATAGAATTAGACCTAACATAAATTAAAACTGATGTTTATATTCCAAAGTATATTTATATTCTAAATACCTAACTATGCAATTACTTTGAAGTTAATCTTTCATTTAAATAAATGTGACAATATATCCTTAATAAAACCCAAAATCTTTAAAACTGAAATCGGGTAAAGAGGTTTTTAGTCGTTATGTGCTTTTCCTAGCAAAAAAATGAGTGTATGTGTTCAAATTTGGTAGCATTTGTCAAATAATGTTAGTTTTTGAAGTGCATGTTAGATGAGGGTGGTTTGTGAGTACTACACTTAGAATTTTTTCCAATTTGGAAGCTATCTCTCGGTGGTTTATGATGTACAATACCCATTAAAAGCTTTCCAAGTCTGGAAGTTGGCCTTGGCGTAAAAGTATACATATTAACATTCTATTAAGGGGGTGTTTCTATGTTGGTCCAGTTTTCTTGTGATTTCTATTCTTTTAAACTTTTAAGAACTTGTTGGCATGTTCCTTACTAAGAATTTAATTCCACGCATTTAAGATTACATATTATGCTAATATAATTGGACGAGCATTCTATGGAGCAGTGAGAAAATCATAATAAGCCTCTAATGTTTTTTGGTTACTTTTCAACTGCTAAATGTGGACATGGAGTAGACTGTAATGTGTTTTTGTTGTCTATGGAGTGTTAAGGGAAAATAGAGGTCTCATATTTCTGACCAAGATGTCTGTGAGCAAGGTGGGTCCCATTTTTGTTGATTTATTTTGATGGTTGTGCATTGATATCCTTGTGATTTTGGAAATCTCTCATCGCTCATATCTTTTTGAGAAAAATACAATGCGGTAATCTATTGTATCTGTATAATATAAATACAATCTACTTATATGTCAGAATTGCAAGACAATAGTCAAATTACGTGAAGTTATGGTAGAAATTGAATTGTGAATGCTTAATCAATAACACAATATTTTTCTATATATGGTTAGAGTATCTTTTATGGCCCCTGCAAAATTATTTTTTGTACAATGTTGTGATACCCTTTGAGAAAATTATAACGTGGTAATCTACTATAGCTATATAATACCAATGCAATGCACTTGTATGCTAGAATGGTAGGAAAGTAGTCAAATGATATGAAGGTATGGTAGAAGTTACATTGTGAATTCTTAATCAACTTTTCTTTACATAGTTAGAGTAGTTTTTATGGGTGCTGCTCAAACTTGTTTTATAAAATATCCATCATAAGTTATACTTGTTGTGATTTTTTTCAATTTATATCTTCTAAACAATTCCCTCAAATAAAATATTTATTAAAACCTATTTTAATTTCAATGGATTTTTTTTTTTGCTAGAATTCATTGCCTTGCAACTAGATTCGCAATTTGTAGTGAAAAAATATGCTTTTCCCATGCCTTGATGCTAACAACATTAAAATGTTTGATCTCAGGTTGTGGAGGTTGCTGCTAGGTCCTTAAAATATTTTTCTAGTCAACACTTGCTCCAAAAAATGATATGCTTCAAGGTTAGAGAATGGATCTACTACCAACCCTTCTCAACAGTACAAATGAAAATGTGGTATAAGTTGAAACAAGTGTTATTACATGTTGTTGTGAAACCAACATGCAAGAACATGATTTGTTGAATGCTGATGCTCTGGACATCCTTGTAGATCTGTTTGGAAGCTCAAGAATAATTCTCAAAGTTTGATGAAGTTTATTAGTGTGAAATAGGGTGGTGCTCTAGCTACAATCATCAAATTTGTAAAGGATATATCTCCTCCACTACTGGTTATTTAAGAATTTTGATTATGAAAAAACTAACAATTTGTCTTGAAGAACAATTCTCTATTGAAAGTGACTTGATTTGCATTTTTGAGTTACTTAGGTTGAGTTTCTGAGTTACTTAGGGTACTAAGCGCATATTATGGAGATGTTCCGTCTAAATTTCACTTGTTATCAATAATCGTAATAGGGTGTCATGGTTCGAGCCAATGACTCAAACATATGAATCCTTCATAAGAAAAATATAACCAATTACACTTAGTGTTCGGGGCTTAAATTTAAAGAAATAACCCTAGGATTATTTTTTTTTACAGATGTCCTGAGGATTTTGGTAATTGGACCCCTTGTGAGGGGAAGTTCCCTCATATGGATTTTTGTATAAAGCCTAGAAAAAAACCCTTGTTTTCTCGGCATGAATCGTAGGAATGAACACGAGAAACCTTCCTCGTTTAATAAATTATATTGTAATTCATATAGGGTTTCATTTTTATAGGAATCATCCATAAATATCTCAACTCATTAACTCGGGGTTGTTAGTTTTTTCTAATTTGAAACATTTAACTTACAAAAATCCTTTGTAGATTTGACATTTTATTTAAAGAGGGTTTTTAAAATCATAATGGATTACTCAGGGTTTCGTTACGGGTAATTTAAAAATTTCTACCCTTAACTTCTTTCTTAGAATTACTAAGTTATTTTTCGAGTTTTTGTCTCGAGTGTTTCACTACTTAATTTCTTTTTTTATGTTTTTCGATTGCAGAATTCCCTTTCATGCGAATAATTCCCTTACTATCCCAACGTGAAAAATTATTAAGTGCTTTAGTTTCTAGATTCCTCCACTGGTTCTCAGATAGGGGAAAACCTATGTTAAAATTTATTTATCAATCCATATTTGGTCCCACCATGAAACAAATGCTTATCCCGGGTATTATACCGACTCATTGATCACTATAAACTCTGGTATTTGGCATTTTAATTTTCCATTTTTTCTTTTATATTTTGGTTTATTGGTAATTTATCCGAAAGGGTTTCATAGCTAATTTTATTTATTTATTTATTTTTATTTTATTTTTATTTTTTTTATGTCCTCTAACTTCTACATGCCTTCAACATGTTATCAAACCAATTCTAGTCAAAGACCTCAAGGTACCACCTTCACATTTTCTAATATTTTCGTGAATGGGAGTTGTCTCGAGACCCAACACGACAACCACTCCATTAGTTTCTCGACAACCTTTTGGGCCTCCTCAAATGCACGTGATAGGAAATCCTGCATCATCTAGATAGCTAGTAATGATGGGTTTGATGTTTTGAATCACATTAAAGTCACTTTTGGTTGTACAAGTATCATGAAATCTAATTTCTCATTTATTACTTCTCTAAAAAAAAAATAGCCACCTCGTCCATCTGTCATGGCATCTTCAGGACTTCAAAATTTTTTACTTCGGAAAGGCCTCGTCGATGCAATTTTGTCGCCGTGAACGGGGCTCAAATCCAATGTCGTATGTGAAAGTTATTGAAGTTTGAAATTGCCCAATGACCTCCAAAACAGGACTTTTGTTTTTCCTATGATTCTGTCAATTTTTCAAAAAAAAATTAAATAGAAAATTTCATTTTTTATTAAGCTTTTATAGGGCTGTTGGAGGGTGCCACGTGGCCCCAGGCCATTGGATTAAAGGTCATGCTAAAATTTTGAACGCAAGGGGGGTCGAACCCT
Organism: Pinus albicaulis; assembly: GCA_034641835.2. NCBI lineage: Eukaryota > Viridiplantae > Streptophyta > Pinopsida > Pinales > Pinaceae > Pinus > Pinus albicaulis. The sequence goes on from CM076572.1 coordinate 273,410,962, forward strand.
CAACCCGTCTCGTCGGGGGGGTCGACCCGACCAGCATGGCAGCGAAGACAAGTTGGTATGTGGGCGAGTTGGGTGGATTTAAATCATAGTCGGGTCATGCAAAGAACGTTGGGTATATCCCTCAAGGGCCAACGCTATGGTGATAAGACCCGGGTCCAAAGTCCACGGGCTAAGCCCTGTTGAACGAGCATGATTTCAGGTTTAAGCACCAGGGCTATGGATTTCAAACCCTGCGACCACGGGAGATGACCAAGGGCTAAGCCCCATTCAAACTGGCGGAGAAAAGGATGTAGCTCCTAGGTGCTAGCCCAATAACCACGTGACCTACAGGCCATGACTGTGGGCACGACTTTAACATTATCCGCTAGCACTAACCAGTTCCGGACTTTCAGCATGTGAACGCACAGTTAAACTGGAAGTAACAATAAATGTCACCCCTAAATTAGCGTGCGATTCCGCCTAATTTACTTGTCTGCCTACTTTGGTGGAATTAACTGGAGTTCCTCTAGTTTTGGAGGAGGTTTTCTAGTGCCACCGGTCAAAAACTTGTTTGGGTCATAAATTTCTCAATTTTTGACCAAACAAGATGAAATTTTAGTCAATTTTTTATTTCTTCAGCATTCTGGAGTGTTTGAGATAGGTTGCAGAGTGAAAAGAGGTGTTCTTTAGCCATTTTTGCTTCAGAGATAAGGAAAGAGCCACTAGGGCCATTAGGGAGATGGAGCTGTATTGAATTGTACTTCACTATTTGAGGTGAAACAAAAGCTATTTTTAGTTTATTTTTATCTTCTGAAGTCAAATTCATAGCTTTTTTTGCCTGTTTAGGCTTATTTTTCACTTTTTAACCATTTTGATCAAATTAATAAAGCAAGGACATACCATTGGGGACCCTTGGACCAGCAGATGTAGCCTAAGAGGGGTGAACTACCTCATTCGTTTTCTGTGTTATGCTATGGTGAATTTTTCTTGCTGTGTATTTCTGCTGTGATATATTAAAAAGTAAATTTAAATAACAAATCCTCACACATCAAACTCAGAAACATTACCCAAACTACTTTGTTTAACTTTCCAGTCATGGAGAACACTTTGCACATTAATTTAAATGGAAATGGATGATTTGCATAGCAGTACAAATAGTTCCATTTTCAGATCAGATGGTATCAGAGCTCTGGATTTGAGCCTTAGGAGCTAGAGCTTTACTCTGCATTTGTTCTTGTCCAAATATATAGTTGATTGTTTGCAAGTTTTGATACTTACTAGGCTTAAAATCAAGAGGAAGGACACTTGGTTAGTGCAAAAAGTAATCCTCAACCAAGAAGGGCCAAAGAGCCACCTCCAAGAGCCATTGAAGAAGCCTCAAGCATGTCTTCAAGAGAAGCAGAAGCTCCTGAAGACATTGATCCCAAAGAATCGGAACAGGTGTTCCGAAAGGATTTCTTGGACATGATGGAGATGGTGAGGATACTCTACCAAGAAAGGAATGATAGGCTTGTAGAAGAAGAGTCTAAACATCAGAGAGAATAAGAGGGTTCCCCAAGAGGAAAGAAAAGTGATGACAAGTCAAAGAAAGGACATGGAGGTAATGTTGATCCACCATCCCCATCTTCATCCTCTTCCTCTACATCGTCATCCTCTACTTCAGTGAATAAATCTCGCAAGTCTAAAACCACTGGTAAAAGTCCATTTTTAAAGCTTCATGTTAAATTTGAGTTTCCATGTTTAATGGTGAAGTCAATGCAGAAACTTGATAATTGGATAAGATGCTTGGAAGTTTATTTGAGGATACAAAACCTTCATGAAGACTACACCAAGATTCAGATAAGATCTTTAAGAATGGAAGGAGAAGCATTGGTATGGTGGGAAGCTAAGACCAAGGATGAAATTAAAAAACATGGTAAAATCACTTTATCATGGGCTGAATTTATTGCCGCAATTAAGCAACAATTTTATCCATTACCTCATTTACAAAAGGCTATCATGAATTGGCAAAGTTTTAGACAACTTAAGGGAAAAAGTGTTCAATATTACACTCAAGAGTTTAGACGAAGGGCTTTATTACTTGGAATTGATTTGCATAGCCAAGAGACTTTGCTGAAATATATAGGTGGTTTACACAACTATCTTATAGATACTATCCTTATGTTCAATCCTACTAGTCTAGACGAGTTTTGTGTCCAAGCCATGCATTTATAGGCTAGAGGTAAACAATATTTTGATGGGAATGAAGGTAGTGAATTTAAAGGCAAATGTAGGAAAATAAATGCAAACTCTAGGAAAGAAAAAGGAAAATTATTTTGTAAAAAATGTTCCAAAACAAACCATGATGAAGACCATTGCTGGAAACTTCATCCAGAGTTGAAGAGTAGGTGAAAATGTGAAGCTGGGTTACACTTTTTGCCCTTTTTTGAGAAAAAAATTTCATTTTTTTTGGTTCTTCAACTTTCTACAAACTATAACAATTTTTCTGTGTAGAATTTCATTTTGCGATAAAAATAAAAGTTGTGAGAAATTTTGTTAGCTTTCTATTACTTATTTTTTGAAATTTTTTTATGCAGATTTGATATTTCAACTTAGCGTTTCTTTGAGTGTGTGTTTCTTAACAATCAAAGGATTCATAAGAAGTCATGTTATGTCGCAATGCTGTATTCATTGAAAATTTGTGTTTTTGAAAAAAAAAAATGTGTTACAACAATCTAGACAGAGTCTAATTTGTTTTCGTCATATTTACAAAGCCAATGGATGCATATCATAATTACTAGAATTTTTTGAACTGGTCCAATACGAAAAACTGCGTATTTTGGATATGTTTCGCGTCGCAAGAAATTTCTTAACATATAAGTTATAAACTAAAAATCTAAAAGCTACCCATTAGAGACGATGGACCAATGTAATGCCCCATAATTTTTTCAATTTTTTTTACAATGTATTTTGGGAGATACAAAATTTTGATTTCACTAAATCACAATGACCCTCAGAAATTGTTTGCACCCATTTTATTAGAAAAATAATTAAAATTATTAAACGTTTATGAAATTCCATAAAAGTTATATTTCCTGAAAGTAGATTCAATTCTGAAAATGCTTGTCTTGGTTTCGACAGTTAATTAACAACCTTTCATGGAGTTTAATCAGTCCAAAGTTGCAGAACCGTATTCAGAACCTGGTTTTTGCGTAATTGATGACGCGTTAGTTCGGCCGAAATTTTAATAAAGTTCGGCCGAACTATGTTTTCCGCTTAAGACCCGTTAAATCTAACGTCTTAATAGTTCGGCCGAACTTTTGATCAAAATTTCGGCCGAACTATTGTGTAACTCTCTGTCGGCCGGAGAGTTTTGCGGAGCCCCCTACTAAAACACATTTCGCGTCAATATAAATTGGCACGAAATGATTCACAATTTTCGCACATTTCGCACACTTCTTCTCATTTTACAAAGATCTTGGTTTGGGTTCAAAAAATTTTCTTCAAAGTTTGGATTTAAGAGCATTTCTTGGTTGATTTTACAATTTTGGGTTTAAAGAATTTTTTTGGAGGACATTTCTTAGAGGCAGCGTGATTTTGGCAAAAATTTACAATTTTGGGTTTAAAGAATTTTTTTGGAGGACATTTCTTAGAGGCGGCGTGATTTTGGAAAAAATTGTAAAAAATTTCTTGGACGTACATTCAAAAGACATTTCTTGGAGGTATGTACGTGTTTTGAGTTGAAGTAAATCTTTTGAGCTTCATTTCATTTTTATAAGACATTTTTCTCTCGAATTTTTTAAAGTGTTTGAATTGGAATATGTATTTTTTGCAAAAAATTTACACTGAATTTTTTTAAATTAAATCTTTTGTAATATTTTTTGTAATTGAGTTATTGTCCAATTTTTTGAAGGAAATTTTTTGAACTTCATACCCTATTATCATGGGAAATCGAAGAACTTGTGCGAGAAAATATGATCGAAAAAGAGACCCCGAGGAACGTAGAGAAGAGACGAGACAATCTCGCAAAAGAAAGTTAGAAGCCCTCTCAAATATTGAAGAGGAAAATCAACCTCAAGCAGAAATTGAAGCAGGTATGTAAATGTAAATATTATGATCTATTAATATATATTTAAAATTTTCCTAATGTAAAATGTTAAGCTTAATTTTTATTTGATGAACTAGTTTGAAAAATATTTTGTTTAATGTAAACAGACAGAGATATTCCTCAAAATATTGAAGAAGAAAATCAACCTCAAGCAGAAATTGAAGTAGGTATGTAAATGTAAATATTATGATCTATTGATATATTTAAAATTTTCCTAATGTAAAATGTGAAGTTTAATTTTTATTTGATGAACTAGTTTGAAAAATATTTTGTTTAATGTAAACAGACAGAGATATTCCTCAAAATATTGAAGAAGAAAATCAACCTCAAGCAGAAATTGAAGCAGGTATGTAAATGTAAATATTATGATCTATCGATATATTTAAAATTTTCCTAATGTAAAATGTGAAGCTTAATTTTTATTTGATGAACTAGTTTGAAAAATATTTTGTTTAATGTAAACAGACAGAGATACTCCTCAAAATATTGAAGAAGAAAATCAACCTCAAGAAGAAATTGAAGCGGGTATGTAAATGTATATATTATGATCTATTGATATATTTAAATTTTTCCTAATATTTATTGACATATTTATTAATTTAGTGATTTATTGAATATGTACTATTTTTTCGAATATGTACAGATGAAATCACTATCGATAATGAGATGTTAGAAAATGTTGACACTCACACATATGGAGATAAAAAACATGACCATGTTATACGATATCGTGTCAACCGCATTTTTGAAAATCATTTCTTAAATGAGCGAGTGACAGTGCAGGCTCAAATGTTGAAAGGTCTCCTATCATCAAGGAAATTAAAAGAAGCGACGACACTATTGGGTATTCGAAAATCAACCAAAGATAAAAAAATGAAGGAAGAGGTGATAAAAAAATATGAGTAGTGCTATAAAGTCAATTAAGAGATCTAGAGATAAAGATGTTTCAAATGTACGTAGAGGAATACAGATGGCAATGGTTTCACCAAGTACTCAAGAGAATCGTTTGATAACATCTATGGCACGAGCACTGGGAACCTCGCGAAAAACTCTGCACAAACATTGAAAATTTCGACTACAAATAGATGTAAATGATGAACTCGCTTGTTGGAGAGCTATTTGTAGGCAAGCATACAAAGATAGACTTGGAGAAAATGTTAAAAAAATAATATATGAATATTGGAAGAACAATTCACGTGTTTCACCAACTGCAAGACATGTAATGCGAAGAAGAATAGCACGAAATTAGTACGAAGAACATGAAAAACATCTCTTGGAAACCACTCAGATAGAGTTATTCAACAAGTTCAAAGAAGAGAATCGTCAAATTCATGTTTCACTCAGTGCTTTTTTTCAACAAAAACCATGGTATGTAAAACCTATCACCGTACGCGACACTTGTTGTTGCCATTATCATGTGGAATTTGAGTTATATTATGACACATTCCTTGATTTCAGTAGAACATTATGGAAGGATTCACCTCCTCCTTCCACTATCCATGAATTCATATCTCAAATTCTATGTGAAAGAGAAAGCGATGAACTATTTTACAAAAAGAAATGTGTTGGTGGTAAAAAATGCGATGATTGTGGAAATTTGACTAAATTTCAAAACAAATATCGCATTGATATAAATGATCAATCATTGTCCAACATGAAAGTGAAATGGAAGAGATATGAATATACCAGTACATCGATTCAAGGTGCAGATAGTGTTAAAAGAATCGAATTACGAGAAGACTAAATTTTTCTAATAGACTTTTTGAGAAAGTTTGAAGCAGAAATTTACAAATACACCATGCATTCCCATAGAGTTCGATGGCAAGACTTGCAATTCAAAAAATCTCGTGAAGTTTTTCCACCAGGAACCATTTTGTCAGTGATTGATTTTGCAGAAAACTACACATTTGCTCCACAAAATGAAATTCAGAGTGAATACTATCACTCTGACCAAGTCTCCATGCTCGTTCATATTCTATATAGACATGCTGAACAAAATGTCGATCATATAGAAAGCACGAGTGAAAATTGACATATCATTAAAGAATATCATTTTTATATCAGTGACGATCGTACGCATGATACATGTTTTGTACAACATTGTTTTGGAAAAATTTATGATTCATTGAAAAATCGTGGAATAACATTCAATGAACATTGGATATGGTCAGACGGATGCGCAGGTCAATTCAAATCTGCACGATCATTCTTTTGGTTGTGTTGTCTTCATAAGAAAACCCGCATTAAACATTGTTGGAATTTCTTTGAGACTGGCCATGGAAAAGGAGAACATGACGGTGCAGGAGCATGCATAAAATGAGTACTTCAAAGATATCAAATGAACCACTCTGCACACCGACTTGTGAACGCTGAAGAAGTTGTTCAATGGTGCATCACTGCTCTAAGCCATGAGAAAAACCCATCAAGAGAAGTGCAAAGGTACATTCAATTTAATTTATATTGGAAATCTAATTTTAAACATTGTACATTTATCATGCAATGATTATTTTTAATTGTATTTTGATATAATATTTACAAATTCTTTTTCTAATTTTCCATATAAAGGTTTTTCTGGCATATTGGAATCGAAGACGTAGATAGATCAATTGGAAATGACGTTGAAACAATAAAAGGGACTCGAAAATTGCATTCAATTCAAACAAAGTTGTCCAAAAATGTGTTTGCATTGGATAAAAGAAAATATTCTTGTTTTTGTGATGTTTGCATAGACAACACAAAATCCAATGACGTTTGTGAAAACAAAATGTATGTGAACGATTGGAAACATACATAGCTAAATACAAAGGGAAAAATGTCTGTTGCAATGTTTGAAGAAATGCAATCAGAGGAAACTACAATATCATCCAATGGTGATCGAGTTTCTGATCTTGTTAGAGAAGGTAACATTTGAATTAAACTTTCTAATGATTTAAAGATCTAGAAATAAATTTAAATATGTATAATTTTGTTAAGTTTGTTTTATTGTGCAGGAGATGTTTTTTCCGTAATTGCACCTATTGAAAACGATGAAAATGTGAAGTATTATTTGATGCGTTGCACTGAACGAAAAATGAAATTATTACAATACTATAATGATCACGGATTTCAATATGACAGAGGGTCTATTATACTGAAAGGTTATTTTTTCAGACAAATTCATCAAAGTGGAGACTTTGTTTACTTTGAATACTATGAACCTGATTCCATAAGTTGTCAATATAGTCACTGCCCCGAAATAGACGCCTCAAGGCCTATTTTGACTAATCGGGCTCGAACATTTTCAGCCTCTGCATCAATATATATAAAATTTCGTATATTAGAAAAAACACGTGTAAAAAAAGTTGTACAAATTTAATGAAAAAATATTGAAATTGATGGCAACCTTGATGTTGTTGGTTAACATCATCTCCAACATGACCCTTCTGAGAACCAACCCCAGAATGACGCTGCTGAGAACCAGACCCACAATGACCCTGTTGAGAACCAGCAGCGGTTGATTGGCCTTCGGGGGAATAAATATCACCCCCTTCCCGAAAACTGCTACCACTCATATCTCGACCGGTTGAACCTTGGCCATTATTTTTAATTGTATTTTTATATCATATTTACAAATTCTTTTTCTAATTTTCCATATAAAGGTTTTTCTGGCATATTGGAATCGGAGACGTAAATAGATCAATTGGAAATGACATTGAAACAATAAAAGGGACTCTAAAATTTCATTCAATTCAAACAAAGTTGTCCACAAATGTGTTTGCGTTGGATAAAAGAAAATATTCTTGTTTTTGTGATGTTTGCATAGACAACACAAAATCCAATGACGTCTGTGAAAACAAAATGTATGTGAACGATTGGAAACATACAGAGCTAAATACAAAGGGCAAAATGTCTGTTGCAATGTTTGAAGAAATGCAATCAGAGGAAACTACAATATCATCCGATGGTGATCGAGTTTCCGATCTTGTTAGAGAAGGTAACATTTGAATTACTTTCTAATGATTTAAAGATCTAGAAATAAATTTAAATATGCATAATTAAATGTTAAATTTTTATTTTATTGTGCAGGAGATGTTTTTGCTGTAATTGCACCTATTGACAACGATGAAAATGTGAAGTATTATTTGATGCGTTGCACCGAACAAAAAATGAAATTATTACAAGACTATAATGATCACGGATTTCAGTATGACAAAGGGTCTATTATACTGAAAGGTTATTTTTTCAAACAAACTCGTCAAAGTGGAGACTTTGTTTACTTTGAAGACTATGAACCCGATTCCATAAGTTGTCAATATAGTCACTTGCTCGAAAATAGACGCTCGCCCTGCGTCTATTTTGACCACTGGCTCGAACATTTTCAGCCTCTGCATCAATATATATAAAATTTGGTATATTAGAAAAAACACGTGTAAAAAAAGTTGTACAAATTTAATGAAAAATATTGAAATTGATGGCAACCTTGATGTTGTTAGTTAACATCATCTCCAACATGACCCTGCTAAGAACCAACCCCAGAATGACGCTGCTGAGAACCAGAACCACAATGACCCTGTTGAGAACTAGCATCGGTTGATTGGCCTTCGGGGGAATAAATATCACCCCCTTCCCGCAACCTGCTACCACTCATATCTTGACCGGTTGAACCTTGGCCACGCTCCATGGATGGAGTTGAAACCCTTCTCCTCTTATCTCCTAAAAATTAAAATATGAAACTTATTAACAACTAAATTAACTCAAAGTTAATAAAAAAATCAATTCCATATGTACACATGTATGGAGATTTAAGATTATATTTAAATACCGTGAACATTCCCCGATCCCTGAACCTCCATATGGGATTCGACTGATCTTCGTTGTTCATCCTCCATGATATATATCTATTGGTCGACATTTACACAAAATAGATTTCAAAAAATCAATTTGTAATTTAGTGCACACAAATTATGTAGAACACAACTTTCAAAGAAATAATTGATCATGTGTGAAACTAAATTTAATCGAAAAAGATATTATAAAAATGATAAGTTCACCAAATTGCGCTTTACATGGTGGGAGCACACTTGGTATAAAATTTACTACTTATACACTTTAGTTTGTGGGAGAAATGACACATGTACATAGTTTACCTTAAAGTCGTTGTGTTTTACGGATATTAAAATGAAGAACTTCTATTTAGATCCATTCCAGAGATTGAATGTAGGGGCATTTACTAGATATGTCACCTTTCATAAAAGATGAGATCCAGAGGCTACTTGGCCCTTTACAGAGTCTGCCTATAGAACTTGTAGAAGTAAACACTAGAGGCATTAACAATATCAAAGAACGTTTTCATGCTCAGACATGGGAATGTGTCTCTTTCCCTACGCAAAAAAATAGTTCAAGGTAGTTAATCTTCATAGACATGTCATCAAGCAAGTCAATGTGATCATTCCCAACTTACTTTTTATGAAATTAGGCTTGGAATCTCATTTTAGAGCTCAAATTTTTAGGAAGGATTTAAGTATCCACCTTTCAAGAATCACTAGAAGAGGTTGATAAAGAATATAGGAAGACAAAAAACTAACCAGTGGTGTACTAAATGTATTTCTTGGGAGGTAGATTGGCATATGGAATTTTGGTAGCTAGAACTTTTGCTAACAGATGGTTAGATTTCTTATCTAATTAAGGCCTTGCATGTATTTTGATGTTTCATGAATTTCTTTGCAAATTCAAAGTATGATGCATGTTGCATGAAGCAAGATGTTGAAAGTAGAGTTACGTTGACACACTTAAATGCAACAAATATGGAAATTTGTACATGAGCTCTATTATTTGACTTGAGAGTCAGTTGTTTGAAGAGGCATGTTTTGTCGACTTGCATTTGGTTGATGGTTTTGTATGTCACCAATATGTAATAGTACATGGAGATATTCACATGATGTGAATCTTTTTTCTTTGAAGGATTAAAATGATATGTCAGTGAGTTATGTTTCTTGCATGATGTGTTTTCAGTTTGATGGTTTTGTTTGTGACAAGACGTCACAAGATTTTGGGAAGGTCCACTCTTGAGCGAGAGCCTCATGATTACAACCTAATCATGAGAATCAAATGGGAGTGCATCGTTATTTTGAAAACAAATAGGATTCTGAGCTACCTAGGACTTGAACCATTATTTTTAAATTTGAAATATCATGGTGTGTTGTTTCAATCCCTGAATCCACAATCCTAACATAAATTGTTTTATTCTTTTTTTGTAGGATTTAGTTGGTTATATTAAAAGTCAGTTGAATTTAAAATTCTTGGCTTAGTGGCACAAACCAAACATATTTTACATATTAAATTCAAGGAATTTCGCTCTCCCAATCATTTCTAAATCACCCATATCACCAAGAAAACATGTTTTAAAAGAACATACTTTGGTATGGGAAAGACCTTCGATTTCAAATATTATAAGAAGGTTTTTCATATGGTTGAGAGAATGTGGTTTTTGATAGGATTCTGAGCTACCTAGGACTCAAACCATTATTTATAAATTTGAAATATCATGGTGTGTTGTTTCAATCCCTAAATCCACAATCCTAACATAAATTGTTTTATTCTTTTTTTTCAGGATTTAGTTGGTTATATTAAAATTCAGTTGAATTTAAAATTCTTGACTTAGTGGCATGAGATCTTGACCATTATTCTACACTTAAAGACATATCCAATGGTGAAAGAAAAACATCAAACGAAGTTCATTCAAAATTTATGCCTTTATTAAGTTGACCTATCATGTTGACCACCATGTTACGAGATAATTACATTTTAGCCCCATTACTCTTGCATGGCAAGCTAGCTACATGTGGAATTTTAGCAATACTCTAAAATGTCTAAGATCACAAACCTCGTTAATGGTTGACAGAGTCAAATCTTACACCTAGTTGGCTATCACGCTAGGTTAAATACTTGGCCACTAGGAGGAATAAGAGTTCCATTTTGTGTTATTGTATTTTGTTCCATAGTTGAAAATACAACTAGGAGTGTGAAGTTAGAGAGAAAAAATGTATGAAGTTAAGTTTTTATAGCAACCTTACACGCTAAAAGTCTTAGCTAACTCTATAGAGATTACCTCTTTCTTTGTACTCACATATTTTCCATACCAGAAAAGAGAGAGTAGAGCATGTTTACATTTTAGTGTTGTTTTTCTCCCATAAGGATTTCCTAGGGAAAAGGGAGTCTAGAGCATCATTACTTTTTAGGGTTGCTTGTCTCCCATATAAGGATTTCCTAGGAAAATAATTGTGTTGATTGTCTAGAGATATTTATGTGTGTGTTTCATTATGTTCTCTATTTCTTACATTGTGTTTCATTATGTTTTATATTTCTTACATTTCTTACATTTCACATAAGATATATAAAAGAATTTTCACATGTTCCTTTTGTGGTTTGAATAATCATAATGTTTATAAATGTTGGAAGAAGATATCCATGCACATTGAAACTTTCTAAATAAATGAGGCAAAAAGTCAAAGGCCCATTGGACAAGGAAAATGATGTTGAAAATAACTAGCAATTGTTTATTACTCATTGCCATAAGAAAGGTCACCTTGTGGACAAGTGTTGGAATTTGTATCCAACAAGTCATCCACAACATTTGAAGAAGGTGGAAAGAGATAACGACAAGAATGGAAAAGAGGATTCCATAATCGATGAGGGTCAGGATGATTCACATGATGATGAAGTGCAGCTAAAAGAAGCACCATTGAAATGGTTTGCTAACATATGGTTAGATTTTTTATCCAATTAAGGCCTTGCATGTATTTTGATGTTTCATAAATTTCTTTGCAAATTCAAAGTATGGTGCATGTTGCATGAAGCAAGATGTTGAAAGTAGAGTTATGTTGACACACTTAAATGCAACAAATATGGAAATTTGTACATGCGCTCTATTATTTGACTTGAGAGTCAGTTGTTTGAAGAGGCATGTTTTGTCGACTTGTGTTTGGTTGATGGTTTTGTATGTCACCAATATGTAAGAGTACATGGAGATATTCACATGATGTGAATTTTTTTTCTTTGAAGGAGAAAAATGATATGCCAGCGAGCTATGTTTCTTGCATGATGTGTTTTCAGTTTGATGGTTTTGTTTGTGACAAGACGTCACAAGATTTTGGGAAGGTCCACTCTTGAGCGAGAGCCTCATGATTACAACCTAATCATGAGAATCAAATGGGAGTGCATATTTATTTTGAAAACAAATAGGATTCTGAGCTACCTAGGACTCGAACCATTATTTTTAAATTTGAAATATCATGGTGTGTTGTTTCAATCCCTGAATCCACAATCCTAACATAAATTGTTTTATTCTTTTTTTGCAGGATTTAGTTGGTTATATTAAAAGTTAGTTGAATTTAAAATTCTTGACTTAGTGGCATGAAATCTTGACCATTATTCTACACTTAAAGACATATCCAATGGTGCAAGAAAAACATCAAATGAAGTTCATTCAAAATTTATGCCTTTAGTAAGTTGACCTATCATGTTGACCACCATGGTATGAGAGAATATCATTTTAGCCCCATTACTCATGCATAGCAAGCTAGCTACATGTGGAATTTTAACAAGACTCTAAAAGGTCTAAAATCACAAACCTCGTTAATGGTTGACGGAGTCAAATCTTACACCTAGTTGGCTATCACGCTATGTTAAATACTTGGCCACTAGGAGGAATAAGAGTTCCATTTTGTGTTATCGTATTTTGTTCCATAGTTGAAAATACAACTAGGAGTGTGAAGTTAGAGAGAAAAATGTATGAAGTTAAGTTTTTATAGCAACCTTACACGCTAAAAGTCTTAGCTAACTCTAGAGATATTACCTCTTTCTTTGTACTCACATATTTTCCATACCAGAAAAGAGAGAGTAGAGCATGTTTACATTTTAGTGTTTTTTTTCTCCCATAAGGATTTCCTAGGGAAAAAGGAGTCTAGAGCATCATTACTTTTTAGGGTTGCTTGTCTCCATATAAGGATATCCTAGGAAAATAATTGTGTTGATTGTCTAGAGATATTTATGTGTGTGTTTCATTATGTTCTCTATTTCTTACGTTGTGTTTCATTATGTTTTATATTTCTTACATTTCTTACATTTCACATAAGATATATAAAAGAACTTGCACATGTTCCTTTTGTGGTTTGAATAATCATAATGTTTATAAATGTTGGAAGAATATATCCATGCACATTGAAACTTTCTAAATAAATGAGGCAAAAATTCAAAGGCCCATTGGACAAGGAAAATGATGTTGAAAATAAGATGCAATTGTTTATTACTCATTGCCATAAGAAAGGTCACCTTGTAGACAAGTGTTGGACTTTGTATCCAACAAGTCATCCACAACATTTGAAGAAGGTGGAAAGAGATAATGAAAAGAATGGAAAAGAGGATTCCATAATCGATGAGGGTCAGGATGATTCACATGATGATGAAGTGCAGCTAAAAGAAGCGCCATTGAAATGGTTTGCTAACAGATGGTTAGATTTCTTATCCAATTAAGGCCTTGCATGTATTTTGATGTTTCATGAATTTCTTCGCAAATTCAAAGTATGGTGCATATTGCATGAAGCAAGATGTTGAAAGTAGAGTTATGTTGACACACTTAAATGCAACAAATATGGAAATTTGTACATGAGCTATTATTTGACTTGAGAGTCAGTTGTTTGAAGAGGCATGTTTTGTCGAATTGTGTTTGGTTGATGGTTTTGTACACCAATATGTAAGAGTACATGGAGATATTCACATGATGTGAATTTTTTTTCTTTGAAGGAGAAAAATGATATGTCAGCGAGCTATGTTTCTTGCATGATGGGTTTTCAGTTTGATGGTTTTGTTTGTGACAAGGCGTCACAAGATTTTGGGAAGGTCCACTTCTGAGCGAGAGCCTCATGATTACAACCTAATCATGAGAATAAAATGGGAGTGCATCCTTATTTTGAAAACAAATAGGATTCTAAGCTACCTATGACTCGAACAATTATTTTTAAATTTGAAATATCATGGTGTGTTGTTTCAATCCCTGAATCCACAATCCTAACATAAATTGTTTTATTCTTTTTTTGCAGGATTTAGTTGGTTATATTAAAATTCAGTTGAATTTAAAATTCTTGACTTAGTGGCATGAAATCTTGACCATTATTCTACACTTAAAGACATATCCAATGGTGCAAGAAAAACATCAAACGAAGTTCATTCAAAATTTATGCCTTTAGTAAGTTGACCTATCATGTTGACCACCATGGTACGAGATAATGACATTTTAGCCCCATTACTCATGCATGGCAAGATAGCTACATCTGGAATTTTAACAATACTCTAAAATGTCTAAAATCACAAACCTCGTTAATGGTTGACAGAGTCAAATCTTACACCTAGTTGGCTATCACGCTAGGTTAAATACTTGGCCACTAGGAGGAATAAGAGTTCCATTTTGTGTTATTGTATTTTGTTCCATAGTTGAAAATACAACTAGGAGTGTGAAGTTAGAGAGAACAATGTATGAAGTTAAGTTTTTATAGCAACCTTACACGCCAAAAGTCTTAGCTAACTCTAGAGAGATTACCTTAAACATATTTTCCATACCAGAAAAGAGAGAGTAGAGCATGTTTACATTTTAGTGTTGTTTTTCTCTCATAAGGATTTCCTAGGGAAAAAGGAGTCTAGAGCATCATTACTTTTTAGGGTTGCTTGTCTCCCATATAAGGATTTCCTAGGAAAATAATTGTGTTGATTGTCTAGAGATATTTATGTGTGTGTTTCATTATGTTCTCTATTTCTAACGTCGTGTTTCATTATGTTTTATATTTCTTAAATTTCTTACATTTCACATAAGATATATAAAAGAACTTGCACATGTTCCTTTTGTGGTTTGAATAATCATAATGTTTATAAATGTTGGAAGAAGATATCCATGCACATTGAAACTTTCTAAATATATGAGGAAAAAATTCAGGGCCATTGGACAAGGAAAATGATGTTGAAAATAACATGAAATTGTTTATTACTCATTGCCATAAGAAAGGTCACCTTGTGGACAAGTGTTGGACTTTGTATCCAACAAGTCATCCACAACATTTGAAGAAGGTGGAAAGAGATAACAACAAGAATGGAAAAGAGGATTCCATAATCGATGAGGGTCAAGATGATTCACATGATGAAGTGCAGCTAAAAGATGCGCCATTGAAATGGTTTTCTAACAGATGGTTAGATTTCTTATCCAATTAAGGCCTTGCATGTATTTTGATGTTTCATGAATTTCTTTGCATTTACTCAAAGTATGGTGCATGTTGCATGAAGCAAGATGTTGAAAGTAGAGTTATGTTGACACACTTAAATGCAACAAATATGGAAATTTGTACATGAGCTATTATTTGACTTGAGAGTCAATTGTTTGAAGAGGCATGTTTTTTCGACTTGTGTTTGGTTGATGGTTTTGTACACCAATATGTAGAGTACATGGAGATATTCGTGCATGATGTGAATTTTTTTTCTTTGAAGGAGACAAATGATACATGTCAGCAAGCTATGTTTCTTGCATGATGTGTTTTTCAGTTTGATGGTTTTGTTTGTGACAAGATGTCACAAGATTTTGGGAAGGTCCACTATTGAGTGAGAGCCTCATGATTACAACCTAATCATGAGAATCAAATGGGAGTGCATCCTTATTTTGAAAACAAATAGGATTCTAAGCTACCTAGGACTCAAACCATTATTTTTAAATTTGAAATATCATGGTGTGTTGTTTCAATGCCTGAATCCACAACCCTAACATTTGTTTTATTCTTTTTTTGCAGGATTTACTTGGTTATATTAAAATTCAGTTGAATTCAAAATTCTTGGCTTAGTGGCATGAACGAAACATATTGTACATATTAAATGAGGAATTTCGCTCTCCCAATCATTTCTAAATCACCCATATCACCAAGAAAACATGTTTTAAAAGAACATACTTTGGTATGGGAAACACCTTAGGTTTCAAATATTATAAGAAGGTTTTTGATATGGTTGAGAGAATGTGGAAAATAGAATCCATAAACAAATTATTTTTAGAAACGTATTACTTTCAAAGAATCAACAAGGAATGTACAAGGGTGTTCAACGAATTAACGCTATTTATTTAAATTCCATGATGTAAAACTTACTCATAATTTTAACAAATTATTAAATAATGATCTAGATTGGATAATTATATTATTTGTCATATATTTTGACGCTTATAGAGTGAAAAAACTGAAAGAATCAACTTGTAGGGTCATTTTAATGGTGGGTGGAGAATTCGGGTCTAAAACCTTTTGGAGTCATTTTGAGGTATTAAATGACATTTATGGGGGTCAAACGATTATCCCTTGTGCCGAAATCTTGACCATTATTCTACACTTAAATACATATCCAATGGTGCAAGAAAAACATCAAACAAAGTTCATTCAAAATTTATGCCTTTAGTAAGTTGACCTATCATGTTGACCACCATGGTACGAGAGAATGACATTTTAGCCCCATTACTCATGCATGGAAAGCTAGCTACATGTGGAATTTTAACAAGACTCTAAAAGGTCTAAAATCACAAACCTCGTTAATGGTTGACAGAGTCGAATCTTACACCTAGTTGGCTATCACGCTATGTTAAATACTTGGCCACTAGGAGGAATAAGAGTTCCATTTTGTGTTATTGTATTTTGTTCCATAGTTGAAAATAGAACTAGGAGTGTGAAGTTAGAGAGAAAAATGTATAAAGTTAAGTTTTTATAGCAACCTTACATGCTAAAAGTCTTAGCTAACTCTAGAGAGATTACCTCTTTCTTTGTACTCACATATTTTCCATACTAGAAAAGAGAGAGTAGAGCATGTTTACATTTTAGTGTTGTTTTTCTCCCATAAGGATTTCCTAGGGAAAAAGGAGTCTAGAGCATCATTACTTTTTAGGGTTGCTAGTCTCCCATAAGGATTTCCTAGGAAAATAATTGTGTTGATTGTCTAGAGATATGTATGTGTGTGTTTCATTATGTTCTCTATTTCTTACGTTGTGTTTCATTATGTTTTATATTTCTTACATTTCTGCCCTCCTATTTTCTTTCCAATCAAGGTTTATAAAATAACATGAGAAGCAACATGAGACTTGGAACAATCATTTTCATTATCTATATGGAAGGCAAGAAGGATTATATCCCCTTAAGCTTAAGCTTATGTAGTTTGTCAATTTTTATCATATATTTTTTGGTAAGGGTAAATGTTTTTTATCTATAGTACAAGTCATGAGATCCCCAATTTGACCTTATGTAAAGCATGATTCTAGGATTACTACAATTTGTACTTGGTTTTTTATTGTGATGATGCCCTGTCTCAATCACTTGGCCATCTCTCTATAGGTAGTTAAATATTTATAGTTCAATACTTAAGTAATATTTATCTATTTGTATTATGTGAAATGTAAAAAATGGTATACTATTTTTCATAAAATTGGGTTGAGTTTATCATATATTTCGATGAAAGTTGATTATATGACACGTTTTCTTTAAAATGATCTAACAATTTTGTTAAGGTATGAATTTTTATTAGATGAGGAGGCTATGTATTACATATGGTATTGAATGAGCTTTTGGACTCTTTAGATATATATCTAAAGAGTCCAAATGCTCATTCAAGACCATATGTAATACATAGCCTCCTCATCTAACTTAACCAGGGATTTGCAATACTATATTTGAGTTGGCTAGCTCCATTTCAAGATATTATAATGTTAGATTATTATTTCTATAGATTTTGATAATGGTAGTAAAATGTTACAAAAAACCAGAAACCAGGTACAAATAATATTATTCTAGATATATGTAAAAAGGACATGGTAGAGAAGATCAAACAATATTAAACTTTTCATAAATAATTTAGATAAAAATACATTTTCTAATTTTGATTGTAAATTCCAAGGCTTAAAGAAATAATTTTTCTAATAATTTTGTTTTAATTAATAAATAAAAAAGAAGCATTTTCAATCAAAATCACATCCAACATATAATAAAAATAATAAAAACAATTTAAAACTTTTTATGCAGGTATTACTTATTAGCACATATACCGTGAAAAGAACAATGTTGCAGATGAGTTGTCAAAGCAGGGGTTACAGGATGCGTATGGAAAGATAAATTATCAGCTATTTAATATACAGGGTCTTCAGGCCGAAGGCTCACTGCCCATCATCTAAGTACAGCGGTACCATAGATGCTGTGATTTTCAGTTTTCTGGATTAATACTTTGAAATACAAACCATGCCATAACACAGAACTGACAACCATGCTCCCGGGATCAAGCGAGCCAGACCTCTTCTACCGAACCCGGGTACGCTTTCTGTGGTTGGTATAACAGGATTTGGTTCACATTACCTGCTCCAGGTATTGGTGCTTTTTTTTGTATTTGATAGGTTCCATACTGCCTACAATGTTAGTACCAGATGGAAATGATGCTGACATTTTGATATGGTATGACGGTCAGCATTATTTTGGACGGATCTCTAGCCCTCACGATTAATGATTTTGTTTTGGATGTTTTGGATTCTCTGAGATATTTTTGGAATCTATGTATGTCGGATGTCTTTTGCAAACTTTTTCTTATCTACCTGGGTCTTTTTCTATTAGCTGTCTGGGCAATTTTGGATACATCCCAGTGAAAAAATATATACATGTGGATCATCTATGGGCTTTTAAAAATTCTCTGTATGTGTTTTGGGATTATTATCTCTTGTCTGACATGGGTCACCCTTTTCTCCTAGATGGAAAATTGCATTTCTACCTTCAGATGCGAATGTAATGACTGATGGACTGTTTTCTCATTATATATAAACAAAACAGCGTTTTTTAGAAATGTGAAAAAAAAAACACATAACTGACAACAAACTAACAACTACCATATATCCACTGTATATCCATCCAAAAATCTTTAATTTCAGAGAGATTAACAACGCCATGGTATTCTTGATGCACTGTCCTGAAACCATTGTATGCGCTCTCTTGAGTTTTCTGTTCGGACTGTACCTATCTATAGTTGTTTTTCTCTGTCTATTTTTGCTACTGGTCGCAGTTGGTATGTAATAGGGACCCTCCGGCTGTTAGAGGTTTAGGTGAATTTATCTAGTCTCTCGAGTCACCCTGCGTGGTGGACCTGTGTTTGTTTTTGGTTTTGGTCGTCGAGCTCTAACGCAGCCCGGCTTTTCACAGTCCATGTCTCCTCAGGTTAACAGTCAGCCCGTCAAGAAGCAGGCCTGTGGCGCTATATGGCTGATGCTTTCAGGCCTTTGTACTCTTTTTGTAATATCTGGTTCATGATATAATATATTGATACTGACTTACCAAAAAAAAAAAAAACAACGCCATGGTATTCTTGGTCGACAAATAAGAAAACAGAGAATAACCAGTATAACATACACGGGAGTCTATGTTATAAACAAAACAACGTTTTTTATAAATGTGAAAAAAAAAACACAGAACTGACAACAAACTAACAACTACCATATATCCATTGTATATCCGTCCAAAAATCTTTAATTTCAGAAATATTAACAACGCCATAGTATTCTTGGTTGACAATTAAGCAAACAGAGAATAACCAGTATAACATACACGGGAGTCTATGTTATAAAAAAAACAACGTTTTTTAGAAATGTCAAAAAAAAAACACAGAACTGACAACAAACTAACAACTACCATATATCCACTGTATATCCGTCCAAAAATATTTAATTTCAGAAATATTAACAACGCCATGGTATTCTTGGTCGAACGAGTATAACATACCCGACGAACGAAAGAGCGCTGACGTGACGAACACTAGCACGACGACGAGGAGCAAGGGCGACGGTGGAGCAATAGCGATTGCAGGACAAAACGCGGGAACAATGAACAGAACCATGTGAAGTGCCATTTATTTATAGAGAGACAGTTCGGCCGAACTATTTTAAATGTAAAAGTTCGGCCAAACTTAAGGCCGCCGAGCTTTTTTATAAGTTCGGCCAAACTTTAGTTGCCGGTTTTCCAATCTCCGGCAAAAATTTCGTTTTCCAAAGACCGTCAATGAGCCGCCGCCTAAATCTAATCACGAGTTCGGCCAAACTTTATAAAAAAATTTCGGCGAACTATTACATACAATGGCCGAACTATCACAATAAAAGAATTTTCAACCCGCAATTTCACAAAAGTAACCCACTCATGTTTCCGCCCAATTATTAATTATTAATTAACGATAACCATTGAAAACTAGCAATGCATTTAAAATAACACATAAATCCCTTCACTATTGGAGTTTTAAATTCTACAAAGAAAAAAACACGAGTATTTGGAAGAGTTGGAAACTTATTGAGGTTACGGGCCAGAGAGAAACATCCCTTACGGCATGTTTGCAAATTAATACCAACCTCTAATGAGCAACTAACTCTTCAACCAAGTTCCTGAATACATATGATGAATTGAATGAAGGCATACTAACAACCTTTGTATACCATGTGGTGATGATGGTGAAACAATATTTTTTGTAAGTTATTTAAAGGAAAGGAGAAACTTTTTTTGTGGCTTTTTGTGGCAAATTTACTAGAACTTCCAAAAGGGAAGTTTTTTTGAGCCAAATTTGGTAGAAACATAGAGGAGAGGTTTCTTTTGGGAAAAATGCTAGAAACGAAGAAGAAATTTTTTTCTGAAGGCAAGAAATTTACTAAGCAGGAAATCTTGAATAATGTAGGTTTCAGTCCTGGAAGCAGGGGTACATCTCGTGGTCGTAGCTCTATGAAAACCAATGATGGTTTCACATCATTTGGTAAAACACGGAAACGAATCTCGCGGTGGTTTTACCTGCGAAATTAGATGATAAAACCTACGATAGAATGGGTTTATCCCTACTATCTATCCATAAGTACCTACATAAAATACTTTTAAATCCATTTCCAATTCTCCATATAAAGCCCACCAGAATGATTTCCAATTAATTAATGATTTCTTTCCAAAGAATAGTCATTATTAGATGTTATCCTTGGCTCCCTCAGACAATTTTTTACATATCTTAGCAATATTGATTTGTTTATCAATACTTATTTGCATAGGTCATGTTCCTAAATGATTTTCCATACTCCTTTAGCTCCCATGAATTTTAGAAAGGAATTATGGCATTTCAAGCCTGAACCTCCTAGATCGTTTAGGTGAGCAATGGATGTCCAAGAGGGTAAAGAAAATGGTATCTTCTCTAGCTTTCCTACCCAAAGGAATATCATTGAGATTTATTAGATTCGATCGATCATACCCTTGGGGATCTAGGATAAAGAGGTCCAATAGACTGGAATGACCTTGATAACAAACTTACATAGAATAATCCTACCTACCCTTGAAAACCATCTGTTTCTCTATATCCTTATTTTGGTCTCCAGTTTTTCTATAATATAGGAGCAATCTTGCTTTTTGTAGTTATTTGGTTTTAGGAAAAACTAAAGATATTTCACTAGATTACCCAATTGGGAGGGGGTTTTTTAGAAAATTTCCTAAACCAACTCTAAATATTGAAGGTACAAAGCATTCCCAAATAGGGAATATCTCTCATGGCTTATAATCATGCTCATGGCATCTGAGAAGGAGTGTAGAACCTGCTTCAATGCATGTACATTTCCATAGTCCAATGATAGAAAAAATGATATTATCCATAAATAAAATATTTGATATAGATCACGTCCTAAATATTTTAATTCCTTTCAAAGGTCGTCTCCTTTTATCATCCAAAAAAACCTAACTTAAAGTGTCAACAACTAAAAGGAAGAGTGTCATTTATATATATGTTTAATACTTTATTATTATCTCAAAAGATAATTTATTTTTTATTCCTTGCATATGGAGTAAAACAATAAGTCAAAATGATTATTCTTTTTGTTCCTTATATTACTTTTCATTTAAAACTTTTAAAATTTTTGTAAAATGTTACAAAAATTAAAACTTTCGTTCATTTATTTATTTTTACTCTAGAAAAATCATAACCTTTTATCAAAAGATGTAAAGGTTACCTGTGTACACGAAAATAGTGTTTCTTCTCTTGTTCTGAAATATAAACAACAATAGTGAAAAATTTCCATAATTAAAGAGACAACCCATAGATCTATGGGAGAATCAGAGAAATTAACCTCCTCCTGAAAAAAATCTAATCAAAATCTTCAGGAGTGATCAACCACATAAGTATCTAATATAGGAAAATTAATTTTATAAATATGCTTCATATATGATCGACTTTAACATGATAAAGTAAAAAGAATTCACTGGGATAAAACCATATTAAACCATAACGCAAGATTTTAAATGTCAATGAAAGGCTAATGTGGATTAATATAGATTATTCCCTCTATATGTTAACTAACCTGCCATACGCCCAGCAATTGTCAAGAACCCTCCTCAGAGAGAAGGTCTATATCACTATTATGTTTCATGTAGATGCAAAAACAAGTTAAATAATTAAAATATTGTTTTAATAATTGCATTTCCTCTATAATAGGAAGTATATGGTTATGACATCTCTGGACAACATTAAACCCATTTATCATGTTTAAGGATACCCCAAAGAAATGTAAGGACCTTCATTCCAATTCTCATGCTCAACATAACAAACATTTTATGGATAGTAACTATACACAGTTGTTTGTGCCTCTCCGGAGACATACTTTCACTACAAGGAAAATACCCTATAGTGGAGGTTATAACAAAGGATTTTAGTGTTATAAAATTGGCCAAAATTGTCAAAAATCCATTTTCTACAACATCTATTTTTGGTAACGAAGGTTTTGGAGGAGCTTCTAATGGAATTTTAACACAACTAAAAATACCTGGGTGACTGAAGGTTGTTACGGATGTTTTTCTCATAGGTTCACTAATTACGTGTCAACGCACTGGTGTGTTGTACAATGAACGCACCGATACTGTAAACCTACCAAGAACTGGGATGAAAAACAAATTTCAGACTTCTTGGGGCATTTAGCAACGTTGTGGTGTGTGTCAGCGAGAAAATCACACTCGGGCAGTTGAAGGTGCATGCACTAGGCTTTTAAGGTGTAAAATCGCACCACGCGCACTCTAGGTGATACAATGCACCGGGTTGTCAAGTTATAAAAATGCATCGGAGCGTTAAAGGAAAATTGCACCACTGCATGCAATGCCTATCAGACCTCCCAGGTAGTAGTCGTCGATAAAGCGCACTGGGTGTTATAATTGGTATTGGTATTTGTGTGGTGTCCATAGGTCATATAAACACATTGGATGCAATATTATACAAACGCACTGGCGCATAGTATCACACAAATGCACCTTGCGTTCTAATTGGTATTGGTATTTGTGCGGTGCCCATAGGTCGTAGAAACGCACTAATGTGCAGTATTATACAATGCACCGATGCGTAGTACCACAAAAGCGCACTGAGCGTTCTAATTGGTATTGGTATTTGTGCGGTGACCATAGGTCGTAGAAATGCGCTAGTGTGCATTAGCATACAAACGCACCGGTGCACAGTAACTCGAAAGCACCAATGTTCATTTTGTATTTTTTAGAAACATCGACCTGTGATTGAAATTATTATGATTTTTTAAAATTCATTATTCATCAAAGTCGACACATAACCGGGGACAATTTTAAGGATGGAAACTTATTTTGAAGTTTAAAAATTTGGCGAATCTCACTAGTCCCTAATATCAAAAATATAAAATGTTTATTGATGTATTTGTAAAATTCTTCAAATTTATAATGAAATTATATATATT
Source organism: Pinus albicaulis (assembly GCA_034641835.2). Classification (NCBI taxonomy): domain Eukaryota; kingdom Viridiplantae; phylum Streptophyta; class Pinopsida; order Pinales; family Pinaceae; genus Pinus; species Pinus albicaulis. The sequence continues at coordinate 273,434,799 of CM076572.1, forward strand.
GTCTATATAATGTTAGCGATTTTTAAAGTAAAATAATTTTATATTGTAAAATTTGGGCGAATCACTTCTATAAAAAAATGGAAATTGGTGAATATTTTTTTTGGAAAAGCCATGAAAAAATAGCCCACCTGCGAATATTAGCACCTAAAATTTTCCATGCACATATCTTATAACACTATTCATATCAATTAAATTTTTATTAGTGCATTTTAATATGATGTTTGGATTAATTTTTTATATCATATCATTAGATTTCAGATCTCTTCATTATAATATTTAATCATCCACTTATATTTAATTAGTGGTGTAACAATTCCGCAAGAGACAATGGAAAACAAAATAGAATAAATTAAAAAATATTTTATTATATATATATATGAATAAGACACTATTTGTCATACAAAATTGGATGGTTATTGGTATCCATCTGTCTTTCAATTGAGACACTATGTCCATTACATTAAACAAAATGTCTGATTTCACAGAAAAATATTTCAAAAAATACAACGCCTTGCTTAGATATCCAAACATATTGATCATCATTCTTCACTTGAACTGTTGTCACTGCTCGAGCTACTTCCATGACGGTTATTTTGAGGGATGTTTTTTTCACAGTGTTGATTGTTTTATTCTTCTTCAGCTTCCATCTACAAACATAAAAATAAATTGTAATGAATGTATATACATTGGTGAGAATAATAAAAAATGAAATATTAAATAATATACATCAATGTAAATCGAAAATGAATGATGTACTTTAGCAAGATTTGACTCATGAACTATGCGAATTATTTTAAAACCAAATTTCATGCCATCTTTTAACATTTTATTTGTTGGCACAGTTCCATACGTTGTTTCCTACAAGTTTTATACCCCATAACAAATCATATATTTAATATCAAATATCTTTTTGTTCTATTAATTATAGACGGAGCTAAGTAAAACAAGATCGATATATGCTTACAAATTCCACAAGCAATTTCTGATATGGCAACATATACTGACAACCCAAATTTAACCCAATGTCAATCAATTCTTTTGATGGTTTTTCTTTGTATGTTAGCACCTGTTTGAAGATATTCAATTATTATTTTTGTAAAACAACTTAAAATATACAAAAATGAAATGTAGTTAAGTTGTTATAAGGAAGTGAAAATTACTCACAAACTTAGATATCAACCCTTTTCTTCCTTGTCGTCCTGTATTATGTGCTGAATGGGTTCCATTTTCTTTTCTTTTCTGCAAGAAAGTACTTGAAATTAATATTTAATTCTAAATTGTTTATTTATTGTACCTAATTGAAAAATTCAATGATTACATATTACATTTGAAGCATGTTATTGTTGAGATGGCTCCTCGTGCGATGCAATTCTGTTTATTTCTTTGACCGTCTCCTTGTACACCTTTTTGGATATATTCTTACTTGCATATTTCTGATATCAGCTTGTTCATCCTTTGAGATTTTCATAATATTCCTGAAAATGTAACATGACAATAAACTATTTAATTTTTATATTGATATATGAAAAGTAAATATAAAAAATGTGATATTTATAAATGATTGCTTTCTAGTAATATATACATATAATTCTAGAAAAAAGTTTAAATGAATATTACTTTTTCATTCCTTCTTTTTTGTTGTTGTACGTTTTTTCTATTAAAATTCTAAAATGTCTCATTGACCAATTCTCTAGATACTCATCCTGTATTTTAGATAAAATTTGGTTCCTCGAATAATTGGATTGATTTTTGTATTCTAAGTGGAAATAATGACTATACATTCATTCCAATAGATCCCTCAAAGTTTTCTAAGAGTTTTTCCCCCTTTATTTAACCTCCAACACCACTACAAATGAGCTAAGGGGAAATTCATTTTCATTTGCATGTTCTATTTTTTTCTTTTCTTAGAACAACATTCCTTTTCTAAGTTGCTGGCCCCTATAGAACATTAAACATATGTGAATTAATAGATTGTTTGAAACATGCTATCTAATATTTTTAAGTATACACTACAATGAAAATACCCTCTAGCGGAGGTTATAAAAGGAAGTTTTTTGTGTTATAAAATTGGCCAAAATTGTCAAAAAAACATATGCTACCACATCCGTTTCTGGGAACGGAGGTTTTGGCGGAGCTTTTAATGGAAATTCAACACAACTAAAAAAAAAGGGTGTCGGAGGAAATCCCTGAGATCATTTTTTCATCGGTGCACCTAATCTGGTTAACGCTGCGAGGTACGTGCACATGAGACGAGCCTCGGGCGGTCTAAGGAGAATGCACCAGGTCGTTAAGGTATAAAAAAACAACGGGCGTAGCGTTGATGATACAATGCACGGGGCCGTTCTAATTGGTCTTGGAATTTGAGCGGTGCCCATAGGTCGTATCATTGTGTCGGTGCGTATACCTTTATGATGCACTGCTGCGCCATATCACAGAAAGGCACCAAGATTTATAATTGGTATCGGTATTCGTGCGGTGCACATGGATCGTACAAATGCACCGGTGTTTATAGATACATAAACACCTCGGTACGCAGTATCACACAAGCGCATCGATATTTATAACTGGTTTCGATATTTGTGCAGTGCCCATAGATCGTACAATGGCACCAGTGCGTATAGACACATAAACGCACCGGTTGACAGTCACTGACACGCACCGATTTTCATTTTGTTTTTTTAGAAACATCGACCTGTGACAGTCCAATTATTGTGATTGTTTTAAATTCATTATTCATCAAAAGTCGACACATCTTATAACAATATTCATATTAATTACATTTTTATTAATGCATTTGAATGTGCTATTTGGATTAATTTGTTATATCATATCAAAATTATTGTGGTTTTTTTAAATTAATTATTCATCAAAATTCGACACATATATATCTTCTTAGTAAAAAATCATGAAATTAGTGACTAGGTGACTAAAAAAGTTAGTCACCACAATTATTTCAAGTGAATTACTACTAAATTTGAGCAATTTTAAGTGACCAAACTAAAAATGACTAACTTAAATGACTAGTGTAGGGATAAAATATACGACTAAATAATAGAGCGTAAACTAAAAGCGACTAACATAAATGAATAATTTAGTCTAGGGTCTAAGAAACATAGGAACTAGATAAACGGTAATAACGTGTGTAAGTCAACACATAAATGACTATTATAGTCCAAGAATAAAAATATGACCAAATAATAAGTACAAAAAATATATGAATTAGTCGTTTATGTTAGTAATTTTTAATTGTGTCACTCCAGAAATGGAAAATTGAAATTTTGATATTGAAATATTACATTTCACTACAGGGGTCTTTGAATCCAGCTGCACTGTTAAAATTTAGAGACAAATGGGTCTATGAATCCATCTACAGTGTTAAAATTATGAATACTCTTTTGTCTTTAAACTTTAACACTGCAAATGGATTCAGAGACCCCCTTCTTTGAATCCATCTGCAGCGTTAAATTTAGAGTCAAAGGGGTCTCCGAGTCCATCTGAAGTGCTAAAATTTAGAGACCCTCGTCCGCAATGTTAAAATTTAGGTAGATGGATTCAATGACCCCCTTAAAGGGGTCCATGAATCCATCTATAATTCTAAAATTAGAACACTTTTATGCAATCACTACTAAACGAACATAGAAGTTACTATTAAAATGATTAACCACAACACATATTAACACAGTCAATATCCTTGTCATAAATAGAAAAAATAATATATATTTATCATTAGAGTAACTTGAGCTACATTTGAGATGAATTGAAATGACTTCCACTCTAACCCAAGAGTATATTCAATATGTTGCAAGTCTATAATAATAACATACGATTTAGAAAGGGTCAAGACATATCTAAATACACATGTGGGGTGGTCGCATTCCTTGGGGAAACCGCCATTCTAGATTGAAAGTCATGTTCTTTTTTACTTCTAGGAAATGTTTATAGAGAAATCCAACACTGGTAATTAATTAAAGTGATTTAAGCTATACTTGAGACGAAATGGAATGATTGCCACTATAACCCAGAAGAATATCCAATATGTTGCTAGTATATACTAATAACATGTGATTTAGTAAGAAGGGTCAAGACGTTTGGAAATACACTTGCGAGGTGGTCCTACTTCTTAGAGGCTTCTACTTTTCCAGCATTATAAAGACAAGACAAATGTCTCATCAAGAATTTGAACCTAACTAGGGAAATAAAGAACTAAACAAATACTACAACATTGATAATAATCAATTAAACCAACCAACCAACCAAGCATTTACTCTTTTCCCTTAATAATCTTTTTTACCCTAATTTATTATGGCTCTTGTAAAAATTTCTCCACAAATAAATATTACCCCTTCCTAGTATCTAATATAATTGTCTCTTTACACCTAAAAGTTTTATTTTTCCAACCCTTACTAGAATATTATTTTTATTTTGTTCACTCAAAAATAAAATACATATTCAAATTTTGTTCAAAAGAATCACTAAATGAAAACCATATTTGAAAACAACAGAAATAAAAACCGTGAACATTAAATATTACCCCTTCCTAGTATCTAATATAATTGTCTCTTTACACCTAAAAGTTTTATTTTTCCAACCCTTACTAGAATATTATTTTTATTTTGTTCACTCAAAAATAAAATACATATTCAAATTTTGTTCAAAAGAATCACTAAATGAAAACCATATTTGAAAACAACAGAAATAAAAACCGTGAACATTATTTGTCAAGAGAGTCCCACCACACGGAGAGTTTAATAGCTTTAAAAAATCGCGCCTAACTCGTGCAAGCAGAAATGACATTAAAATTTTTGAATACGGCCTCTTTGGAGTGTGGCGGGAAGTAGCAATCACAATAAAAAATAATTTGAGGAGGAAGGCCGCTATGGAGCGTGGCCGGAAGAATGAGGGAAATGGCATGCAGACGATGCACAACTTAGCAGGAAGCAGCAATCACATTAAAAAAATTGAGGAAGGCCTCTATGGAGCGCGGCGGCAAGAATGAGAGTAATGGGATGCCAACGATGCAGAGCGTGGTGGGAAGAATGAGGGAAATTTCATGTCGATGATGCACAGGACTGGCGGGAAGAATGAGGGCAATGGCATGCCGACGATGCACAATTCAGGAGACAAGGTAATGGTATTTGAGAAGACTATTTTGCTTCTGCTATAACTGATGAGACTAAATGGTACAACGAAATGACCCATTGCAAATTATTTTGGCGAGTCATAGTAAGAACAATGACCATTAGGGTTTTCAGGGTTGAGTTTCAGTTCTTGAAGAAGAACTTAGAGCTTATTGAAAAAAAATCGAGCCCATTTTTCCACACTTTCTGATCCATTGAATGGCTGATTCAGAGTCAAGAGGTGTTAAATGCAACTGGTCTTTACTCCTCTGCTCTTGCTATGGTTCTACTCCCACAGGGCAACTCCAATCCTGGTATGAACAATGAAACTAAATGTAAATTGTGGATGATTTCCGCTGTTACTGATTGCTTTTATGTATAAGATGATCATTCCTAAAAATTTTAACTGGTGCAGGTTTCGTTGGGATGGCCTTCTCTTATGGTCTATCATTGAACAAATCGTTTGTTAAAAGTATACAAAACTTAGAACACATCAAACAGTACATGCACATTCCTAGTGAGGCCCCAGCTATTATAGAAGATCACATACCACCAGATAATGGAGAAATTCGTGGCAATATGGAGTACCTAGCACAAACTGCCCCATACCACCAGGAAATAACTTTATGTACAAGTTCCAATTGAAGGCTCAGATAGGTAGATACTATTAATTTCCATCATTGTATCTGCAGAAAGCTGCAGGGGGGCTTTGAAGGATTAAATGTAGCTATCAGGGCCCTTATCCTTGTTCTATTCCCTCTGCCTGATGGTGATATAACTCTGCTTATAGGTGACTGGTACAAAACCAACGTTTCAGTAAGTTATTAATCCATCCCTGAAACATGTACATATCTTGAAATTAAAGAGACTGGCTATGTTCAACTTCAGCCTGTCCACCATAATGCTCTCTTGCAACGTATCAGTATCTAACTATATTCTATCTTTGGGCAGATCCTTGGAAGAACAATTGATGTGGGCAAATCTATTGGTAATCCTGATGTTGTTCACATTAATGGTCGTGGGCTACCAAATGAAATAGAAAATATACTGGGACAAGGTACTTATCGCTGATCTCTATCACAAGGCAATTTGTTAGATTTAGTATAGGTGTGTCTATCCTTTCAACGATTCACAAGATCTTGTTTATTTTGATTTTATCTTATGACTATTGAATACATTGCTTCTTCTCTTAAGATGTATCTAAAATGACCCATCTGTTCATTAATTTTTTTGTGCCAATCTTTCAAAGTGATAATAAACGAATTCGTGATAATGACTATGCACCCATTTAGTTGGGATGCATTTATTTGATTAAACAGAGTTTGAGAAGTCATTTTTAGGAATATTAGGATGTGAGAAGTAAATACTATGTTCAAAGCTACAATCGTGCAAAGAAATTAAAAAAAAAAAAACATGCAACAAGTTTTCAACAACATGGTAACAACTCATCCTCTTACAATGATCATAATCGTGCAGAGACATTTCACACATGCTAAATATTTCCCAATCCATATGAATATATGTAAGAACATATAATGAATCAAGCACAATAGAGCGGAAAATACTAACACAACTTGAATTTGGCCAATGTAAGGATTCCAATGCAATCCTTTAGCACATGCTAAAATTATTTCATGAATCCAACACAATGAAAAACCCAATACCAAAAATTGACTCAAGAAAGTTAGTGCATAAATAAATACAAAAATCATCTCCTTACAATGCTATTCCTCCATCGAACCTAAAACTACCAAGGCATATGCATCCAGCTCTCCTCCTAGATAGAATTACCAAACATCCAAAATTCTAGAAGCACTTATTGTGAATAATTGAGGGTCCAGACTCATCATATTCTAATTTTTAAATCCACATTTGAAATACACATAACAAGTGCAGATTTTTAGGTGAATCCAAAACTTTTTCCCTGATAAAATTAAAAAGCAATATTTATCAAAATTTAATTTTATCAAATTTGTACCAAATTGGCCTCAATGTCATTCTTATTATGTTGGGCCAACTGTTGGGGATCTTGCGGTGGTGGAATTGTGTTTTTGATAAAATATCCCACTCCGTTATATTCTAATACTATCATGATCCTCCCTTTCCAAGAGACGATGTTAGAGGCTCCCTCTCAATAGTGATCTACTCTCAATACTTGGTAGGCCATCCTGCTTCCCACAAAAACCTTGTAGTCCTTCACAATAGGCTGAAATGTACATATATTAATTTAAATCTAAGGATTCCATTTGTAGGTGAGAAAGAGAGTGCAGAAAGAAAAGAGACTCGGATAACTGAGGTCCACAGACAAATAAATCAATCACTCTGAACTCAAATATAATACCTTCTGTATTGATACATATAGTGGTAAACCGAACTACGCTTGATTGGATTTATATATATATTTTTTCCAAGTTAGACTGTTTCTATTATATTATGCAAAGCAAAATATTACATATCTCGTTCTCCAGACTTGGCAAGCCAATTCCGGAGGGAAGTGTCAAGAGTTTGAAACTAGAATACAGACTACCCCAGCTGGGGAAACCAGTCCACCAGTAGTACAAAAAATAAGCTGCCCAGAATGGAAAACCAACATACATAGTAGCTAAACTTAAATTGAAACATGACAGCGAAGTCTTCCAAAACATGTACAAACTAGAGAATGCTATGAAAAAACTAGAGTGAGAGAAGAGCACCTAGCAAATGAAACTAGGGTGGACCGTCATTCTTCTTTCTGGGGTTGGGATCTTCCTCCTTAATCCTGCAAACATAGAAAGAGTCATCATCCTCCTTGCTCAGCGCGTGGCTAGTGGCCTGAAGCCGTGGCGACCCCGGAGTGTCTGGCCGTTTGGAGGTGGCAGCAAGTTGATTGGTGTCCTCTTCCTTTTCTCCTGCGTCGCTATTTGAACTTCGACCATCAATAGAACTCGACTTGTAGCTGGTGCAATGGCTGCTGTTGGAGGTGCTCTGCACAGGCAGAGCTTTCATCTTGCGAGGGATGAAGGCCGGCTCAGGTGGGATAGTAAACTTGCACGGGCGCTTTTTGGGCCGAATGCTAGAGGAAGCTGAAGGGGAGACAGGGAGCTGAAAGGATAATTGAGCAGAAAGATTAATAGGGTCGAGCTTGCTCGACTCCTCCAAGCCCACAAAAAGGTTAAGTTCCCTACCCATTGCATTTGACTGAGGTGGTTTGGAGGGGAAGCCATGGCCTCCGGCTCTTCGACACCGCATACAATGATGCCTAGGCATGACCGGCGAGGGAGCAGAGGTGCAGGACAGAGAAGGGACACTTGACGGCGCTGGGGAGGAGTTGCCACCACCCGAAAACAGTGTGGGAAGACTGTAACAGGGATGAGCAGGGCCAAGAGCCAGGGAATGAAAGGGAGAACGGGAGGCGTGCACAGAAAACAGAAGGGAGAGTCGAATGGAGGCTGAAGGAGCACAGAGAGCAGACTTAATAGCCATGGAAGTAGAATTGAGAGCCCTTAATGCTCTACAGCAGGAGGATGTCGTAATGAAGGTGGCGGAGTACGAAATAAAGACTAGCATGCTCGAGCATTTATTGTTGGGTTGGCGGCCATGTGCGGGCATGTGGGATGGACAGTTGTCTTGCCACATGGCGCCCAGGTGGTCCCTCTTTTTACTGCAAAGCACCCGCATTCGGGTTTGATTAGATCTATATTAATGAAGTTACCCTTCCTGAATTTATTTAGAAAAAATTCTGCCAGGGGATCTGCTTGGGTGTGAGGCCCCCAAGGCTCAGACAAACCCAAAGAGACATTAAAATTCCCTCTCAAGATTATCATAAAGTTGTTTATGAGAGACTTTGAGAAGAAAGAGTTCCAGATGCTTACTCTATCTTGGCATGGTTCATAGATATTTATAATGGAGAATTGTAACTTGAGATTAGAAGAAAAGACCTCATCCTCGAGAGCCAGATCAGACCCCCAGGAATTCAAAAGTTTGATGCTTCAATCTCTGAATCCCAAATCCAATCCTCCCGATTTCCCAGATGCATCAAGGGCCAAAAAAGACCACACAGGAAGAATTTGGGTTAAAAAATTCATCACCATGTCCCCTTCACCCATGTTTCTTGAAGCGAGATAATATCACAATGCACTGAACTAAAGAGACTTTTTAGAGCCAATTTTTTGTGGGCACTGACTAGCCCTCTATAGTTGTAGAACATGACAATCATCAAGAAACCACGACAAGGGACATCGCTGCTCTAGGTGCCCCTTTAAGGGATAATTTATTGCCATCATCAATATCGAGTTTTTTTTTCAACTTTTGTTTGGAGATGTTCGATTTTCTGCCTCTCGTTTTATTAGGAACAGAGGGTTCCAAGTGGATACCAAGACCTCCAACAGGGATAAAAATACAATATTTTTTGTCTCTCTCGGCTGCAGGTTATGTTAGAGGTTGTTAGGGCACACGGGGCTCGAGGGATGTAGGAGTAGTAGGGGGAGTATTATTTTTGTGAGAAGAGGCGCACCTGTCGTGTGAGTTCTTGCTTGAGCTTTCTAAGCACAACATACTTCTTATGCCTATCCCCCCTGTGGTGGAAACTAAATGTCCATTTGGATCGATGAAGCCATCATGCGGTATCAGCTTGCCTACGCCTCGACCTCCACCTCTTGATCTTTTGTTCTACTAAATTCGAGCTCTAGGTGTCTCTTGCGTCTACGGAAGCCTAAAGGAAAATCCCTTGCCAGATGACCATACTTATGACAATGATGGAAAAAGAATGCTACCTGCTCACAGTCTATAATCTGAGAGAAAGAGTGGCCATGCACTTGAATTTGCATCATATTTGCTAACCCTTCTCTTGTGTCCAACCGAAGCAATATTTGAGCAACCTTCCTCTCTTTTGTCACCAGGAATGAAATATCCGCTTCAAGAAATGTGCCCAACATATTTCCAATGGCTCTGAGCACTCCCATCGACCAGAGCTGGGGTGCGAGGGTCGACAGACGCACCTAAACCGGAATTTCTTCGAGCCTTTCTCTTTGTGCGTCGAATAATGGCATCCATTTTTTGAAGAATATTGGGGAATTGCCAAAGCCCCAGTTCCTTTCCAGAACCCATTCCATTGCTTCTTCATTTGTGAACCTGACCATAAACCAACCTCTGGTCAAGATGATAGCCTCTGTTTGAGTGGTCAGACCTCCACTCCAAGACTTATGTATCCACTCTATGATATAATTTGAGGAATATTGACGACCTTTTGCACGCCCCACCGGGATAAGTTCTAAGGTTTCCAAGGCCTTGTCCAACGAAATTTCCACTCCTAATACTAAGTTTGGCCTAACCTCCTTCTTCCTGATTACTTTCCCCTTCTTTCTCTTGGAGCCAAAGGTCTGCCCAATACCAAAAGAAGTGCTGAGAGCTTCATCATTCTGTAGTTCTTCCTCAGCGAGTTGTTCTAGCAAAGAAACCGGCGACCCGCCGCTCTGGGGAGGTGCCTCAACTCCTGGAGACTGAGTCTTGGGGTCAAGAAGCGGGTGGTTCTCCTTCAGCCCCAGAGAGATGTCATTATCTATTCCTTGGATTTTCTGAGAGAAGATATTACCTTCCTACCTACTTTCTTCTACATGCCAAAAATTTGTATCTGACTCCTCCAAAATCGGGAATCCTTTAAACAGATTCTCCCCAAACAACCCTTCATTATCACCAGAACGCTTTGAAAACAAAGCCTGCTTAGACACTAGACCAGGGAAAAAAACTAGCAGGATTTTGCATCCCCGAGTCTTATCCAAGTGCTGACCCACTCCCAGGGACACTGCCTTTACCTCCTCAATTAAACAAGATTTTAAACCTTCATGCCTTAGCAGACTACCGTCCTTTACCACGTCTTCGATACCACCAATTAAGGAATAAAAGAGACATAAAGATCTTACTCGAAAATTTGTCGGGGAAACACAACCTTCAACTCTTTGTAAAACTGAATTCTCCAGACCGACTGAAGACTCTGTTGCTTGCAGCCAGGATACCGCCTTTGATGAGAGGCTTCTTGATTGTTCCAAAAAACCTAAACCGCCACCGACTTCCCAGTCCAGCTCAATAATACCTTGCTTGCCAAGTGGAGACCTCGTTGGCATTTTGACCTTCTCTAGGTTCTGTTGGGTTGGTTCCAACCCTTAGACCGACAGAATGTCCTCCGGTTTCGATTCTAAGTCGACATGGTCTTTGGGGCTAACCATACTGAGACCATAGAGAGATGAATCACAAAAATGTTACAAACTCTACACTGTGAGGGAGAGTCTCAAACGCTGGACTAGCTTCCACACTAGGAGGATGCAAAAACGGAACAACGATGCAACAGATAACTAAAAAATGCGTAAACCAAAAACTGGGAGTGTTAAACAGGAGTTTGAAGGGAGACCGATTAGGATTTCGAGGAGCGTTTAATGAAGACCCTACATGTGCGTACAAGTGGTGAGGCAGTTCCTATAAGCCATCAGAGCTACAATGACTGCTGCCATTGATCGTCCCAATGCACAGAGTGCAAAAACCTAGAAACCATAAAATTCCCCCCCCCCCACCCTATTTTTTCAAAAAAAAAAAAAAAACCCTTCTATTCAATTTACCCTCAACCTACTAGTTTAAAAAAATTATTTCAAAGGTCGTCTTCCCGCTAATTTCAAGTTAGAAACTATACACTCTTAAATTTAACTTCATTGTCGTCATGGTTTTACTTCTATAAGGATTATTATCATTTGAATTTTGCACCACATCTTTCAACCATAATGGCGTGAGAATTTCTTCATAGGGCTAACCATTGGCCCCCAGAAATCCCCAAAACAATATCGCCGCAAGCAACAAACAGACTTGCAGAAACCCATAGGAGGTTCATCAAGCCAGACTTAGATTTATTCATCTCCTTCAAATTCACCACAACTCCCATTTAGTTGTAAAAAAATTGGCGGGTTTCATTTTCAGCTGTTTCATCTATATAACTTTAAACAAGCAATATGCTAAAAGTGCCTGTACTTGGGTTTTAATTTTCCATGTGACTTACCCTTCAACTCTATTGGACAGATAGGGTGTCACTGCGATCATAGGAGAATCTGACGATGTTAGGTACAAATCCTATTTTTAAGGTCCTTTCTGTGTCTTTATGCATACACACTCAAGCATATGTAGATAGATGGATGGATGGTAAATTGGCATTGAAGAGTCCAAGTGATAACAGGGCATGTTTGTGCAAATACCTGTATCCTTCACTGTTTTGACTTATATTTTAAAGTCTGTGAGAATGTACAAAATGACCTTGTCTTGCAACCAAAGCAAACTCATTTTTCCCTTGTTAACTTATCACAATTTTGCATTGGTTTGTTTCATCTCCAATATTACTTATTTTGGTGTTATGTTGTTATTGATACCATCGGCCTGCAATTGTTTTTCCATTTATTCACATGAAGGAACTATGTGAAATCAATCCTTCTCTTCAATTGAGTCCCTTGTTTCAATCTTCAACTTCTATTTAGATTTTGGCATTTTGAAGGTTCCATGTATTGTCTGTTATAATGACACCAGAGACTCCAACATTATGACTTCTTGTTAACAAATTCCATGTGTATTGTGTACATACATCAAAAGGGTTGTTGCATACAGCTCCCACAAAATTTCTTTGAAAAGTTACTTGTTTGATAAAGTTTTCTTTGGCTACCATAATCAACATGATCTTTCTGATTCCACAATGTACATTTTATTTGATCATTTCAGCTAGACAGGAGGCCGCCAAAAAAACCCTAGTATAAAAATTCACACATCTAGATTTTTGGTTTATCTTTACAATTTAGTTTTTGTGTGGTTTTGGTAGGTTTTATTTCTAATTTCCAGCATGTCTGTGATTGATCTCAATTTGAATGCATACATCACACAAATAGTTGTCATCGGGAAAGAATCAAGTTATGAAGCCGTGTTACTAGTTATTTTAAGTGTCAATCAACTGTTCACAGAATAATTGTCATTGTTAGTCTTTGTTTGTTTTTTCATTAGTCCTTTGAAATTCAAGGGTTATTTCTCCTTGTCTGGATCCTTAAAAATAAATAAAAAGTGGTAGAAAACATCCAACAGAGATCTTGGCATCATGTAGCAATCCTCTGCTTCTTGCATATCTTGATGAAGAAAATATTTAACTGATCTTACTCCCTCTTACCCAGGGAGATCACAAGCCTAAGCTTGTCTTTCTATAAAGTAAAGTGTCCATCAGGCATCCTACTCAATGTGAGATCACTCAAACATGACATAAAATAGGAATGTCCTTTGTTGTACCATATAAAGTGGTATTATGTGAAACATTGGATTCTATGAATCCTATTATGCAATATAAAACAATGACAACTGAAGAGGTTTCTTAAATTTATACATCCAACTGCAGTAGTGCTGGAGTATATAACACTTAGATGTGCTCTTTCCATCCATCATATTGTCAACTGAGTTATTATCAAAATATTCATGAAACCTTAGATTTCAGTAGTGTACATCAGGATGTAGAATCACTGAGATATCTCAATAAGTAGTTGTCCAATATATGGGGCTCACCCATAAATTGACTTGAGAACTTTCATAGCGAGACATATGTCTGATAAGGTGGTGATCAGGTATCCCACAAGATATACATATGCAGACCATTTTACCATCAATCCTTAAGTGTAGGGAATAGTGCATCAAGGCTAGGTCTTACATCTTGACTTCGAAAGTTAACTCCCTCTTACGTTGACAAACGAGAGTGTCATCAATCATAAGTAGTTGCATCCTTACAATCCAATCATCATGGCTTGTCCATAACTCCCTCTAAATATAAGGAAAGTGACCTTGCCAAAACTATAGTCATAGAGCTATCTGCAACCTGCTACTTTTCCAGTCACTATTCCTTTGGTCCATGTGCCAAAGTCATCAATATAACTCCCTCTTAATTCTTGCTTCAGCCTTTTATCAATCTACTCCTTATTTTTAATATGACACGTTAGAATACCAAACCTCAGCAATACATAGGTGAACTCTCTCACATGCTCTGCCTATTCAAATGACAGATCTCAATAGCAGTATATTAATAGAACCTTATTACTGAAATTGTAAGAATGACTGAAATTAAAGATACCAAGGGAAATACTCTGAATTTAGGCCTGGAATGATTTCAGGGTCTAATTATGCCATGGATACTGGCTTCTAGCCTGATCTTAACATCTAGATAGACCAAGGAAATTTCAAATTATGCCAAGTTTCTTCTCAGCCACAAATACTACATCTGATATACTGAATTTATTCCAAGGTTCAGTATTATTGTAGAAGAATGTGGCAAATAGTTAATGCATTTTAAACTGGTGAAGAAGATCTGTCTTCTTCCCTCCAGGTTCTAATGCTTGTCATTAAAGACTGAATACTTGATGCATCCTTGACTTATGCTAATGGAATGCCCAATGTTCAACCTGTATTCTTGTAGTGATTTCTGTCACAAGGGAGGTTTGGTCTTCAGGTACCTACAGAATTTCTTCCTTTAATGATACTATAGGTCTTCAAAGTGAAATCTCGAAACTGAACAAGGATCGATAAGCTTGATGCTAAGAAGATCAGACTGACTGTATACATGAATGATGACACTATTGAAGAAACATGACTGTGAACACAATCAATACGGCCCAAAGTGATCTAGAGCATTGATATTTTAGATGGAGGATATTGCAGCTACTCTACTGTAACATCATTCTCGAATAGGATTCCTGACACCATATATAGGGTAATATTACTGTTCTGTATACAATGCAAAACTCAACGAATATAGACAGTGGGAATCTACCATACGAATAGAGCAGAGAATCCATATCTGAATGGATGGATGCACTTCCATATATTCATGTACTGTATCATCATTCATATACGGCTGATGAAATCGAGGTCAAGCTTATACTGCTGTAATAGCAATACCATATTGGAGTTGTTGCACAGTGACATCCATACACAAAGCTGAGAGTGTATATGAATGGGTTGATACCCATTATTTCCAATATGGGAAGCCATACCAATGTAGAGTAATATGAGAAACATATATATGACTGAAGCAAGACAAAATGTCATAATGCAAAGAATCATACTGAAGCATATGCCATATGACATTATAGGCAAATCATACCATGACCATAGCTATATAACGAACGTCCAATTATTTCATAGGTGCAGTATCAAGAGTGAAGATCTGAGATACTTCCTTGAAAAGTAAGCTTGCTGAACCCTGCTTCAAATCACTGTGCTTTCATGACCAACTATGCTTCCCGTTATGCTGTTATACTAGACATTCAAAGCATGGCTGGAAGGGATTTAAGGCTCCTCCTCAAGCCTCCTACAATTCACGTGTTTTCTACATCAAGGTATTCATATATACCAAGATATACTTGATCTTAACTGAACTGTACCTTAGGATGACTGCAGTCTAATCTAGGCCTCAAAACAGAATTTTCTTAGTTGTTGCAGAAGCAATCCCTTCGCTGTGGCCTGCAGAATGAGAATCTCCTTCTAGGACAAGGAACCACCCTGTTTACTTTCACTATCTCTTGAGATCACTGCGGCTAGGGCAGGAGGTCCCTTCTAGGCCTCTCAGCCCTCTCAAATCCTTCTCCTCATACTGCTGTAGCAGCACCTTCCAGCAGCCTTGTAAATAGAGACGAACCCTTCACAAAAAAGTACAGAAAAATCATCAATACTTACCTCTTAACCTGTGGTCTGATCTAGCAAGAGAGACACTGCCCAAAACAATATTGACTATGCTCTCCTCCATGTTGGCTGCTTGCATTAAATGTTGAAGGAGGACTCTGCAATAATGGTTTGCAAATTTGATTTGAAGCCCCTATGAGCTATTGAGACCAAATCTGACATATTCCCAAACTGGAATTCTAACAGTCCCTTGCTTGATGCAAACTTGATTACATTCCTTCTCTTTCTTGGGATTGACCTTATCTGGCTCTGAAACCATGTTAATTTTGGAGCATGTTCTTACTTAGTTACTTCACTGAACATACTATCCCATAAGCCATTTAGATTCCATTAGCAATCACATAGCTCATTATCATATAAACAGTAACTGAAGAAAGAACACAGATGATCGAAGCAAAAGACATAGATTGCAATTCTTAATACTGGTTAGGGCTGCCTGAATTTTCCATATTTCTCCATTACAACCTGCGTTCAAGCCTGGGAATATGAGGCCTAGAAAGAAGGACTTAACCATGTGTTCATTCTCTTAAGCAACCTAACAACTAGTTGTAGTAATGGTCCTCTGTTTGTGTCCTGCAACAAATATTTTCAACAGAATATCATGGAGAGATACGCTACAGCAAGGGATCACAACTTCTGTCCAAAGGTCTGCAACCTTTGATCCTATTGCATTGGCTTCTTAGTGGCTACAGCTAAGTAAGGAGACCCTAGACTAGGCCTCTCAGCCCTCTAGACTTCCTTCACAAGCTACTGTTTACTGCGGCCCAGAAAAGAGATAATTACCATAAAGAAAATACAGCTGCACCCTTAACCTCTTCTCACACCTAAGGATTAGACCTGCAAGTAATACGCACCCTAAAACAATATTTTAGGGGGAAATGGCACAGATATTGCATTAAGAATTACAGTTGTTACAGCCAGGAGCCAAAAAGTAGTCAAATAAGAGCTGCTTGCCTACAAAATAAATAACAGTTAATACTCCTTGACCCCAACTTAAAGACTGCCCACATATTACCTAAAAATGACAATGTTGGACAAAAATTACATAGTCAAACTTGATCTAAATAGTAAATATAGAAATTTCTTCCAAATTGAACAAAGTGTTCATCTCATGAAACGTTGCCCAACTGTATCACTTCTATAAGTAGGAAGGGATTGTTAGACAGATAACATCCCACAGTTTTGCATGCTTCTCGAACCATCCATTTACCCCCAAATAGAGCATTATTCCAATGAACACAAGAAAAAAAATTAAAGATTAAAACAGAGACTAATATTAATTGCATTGAAAGATAGATTCAAGGTTGCCACATGCCATACAATAACCACTCGTTAGACAAATGAAATGCAATTGATCCCTTATCACCAAAATATTGTGAAGAACCAACAATCTAAGTACTTCAGTTTTAAAATAAGAATGGGATTTCCAATATCATGACACTTCTAGGGACACCTTGACTCATGGTCTCAAACATTCCACTCCCTGTTGAGATGAATTTCCACTGAATGAGTTGTCGGTTCTTGTCATAGAATTCCTTGGTTCAATAGTGCCCATAACTGGTATCTCATGAGACCATTTCCAATCCTTTCAAATGGAGTAAAGAATATGCAGATTATTTACTTAGCTTGAACAAACATTCTTTGGGAATCATCAATATATTGCGAAAGAATCAATCAATTTCTGGAAGTCTTTCAGAATGACAAGAGCTTGCCATGACAACCACTTGCCTGTGTTCTTGTCCCACAAATAGTCATACATATGAAAAGGCTCTCTTTCACAATGGTTTCCCCATAAAGAAAGGAACTTGCCAAAGTTTTCCTTAATATGCTGAGAAAGACCAAATTAATTAGACAAACAAGTTCCATACTTGTTGATAATCCATATGGTGTCACTGCAACTACGAAGATACTAACTAACAGTTTCCCCATATCTGCTTGAGAATGCATGAACAAAGATCTTAAAGGCTTCAAACACACTTGACTATATGGAAAAGACATTAAGGGCCATGCTTTCCACTTATGTATACAACATTTAGAGCATGGTGTGATGCAAGTATCTACTAATGATTAATTTTTCATTGCAACACATGAATAATGATTAATTTTACAACAATGTCAGTTCTATGAGCACATATATTGATCAGGCCAAGTCTTCTCACTTCTCTAAGTACATAGGTGTCAAGAAAATAGAGGTTAGACCCTTTTCCTACCCTACTTTAAAATGTTCCCTATTGACTAAGTGCCCAAGGGAGGACGAAGTAGCCTATCCAACCCCATAGGCTGTAGTCATTGATAAAGGGGGAAGCCCATTATCCAATGTTTTGGGGCAACATTGGGTAAATTTGGGGTAGCTGGAGAAAAAAGGCAGAATTGGGGGCTATGCTTGTAAACCCTCACATTAAATTAGGAAGAGAGACCCCATGAGGAATCTATAAATAAAGAGATAGAGTCATTTTCTCATCATCAATTTGGAATGGACTATCTCGGTTTTCTTTGAGCTAGAGCTCTGAGAGTTTTAAGACTCCTTTATTCTCTTGATTAGTTTTGGTGGAGGTGATCCCACCCTAGCTAATCCCCCTCTCTCCTTTACAACTCTTGCAACATAATATTTTGGAGCATCTATGATTCGTTTTGGCAAGCAAGGAAATGCATTCTCACCGGTTGTTCTTGGTCAATAAGTCCTGTTCAAGACAACGGAGGTCTTTCTGTGGGATGCCTGGCCACCATTAGATTTTCTGGGCAGCAAGATATTCTCTTTGTGACTTGTCTATGGTGCACCCAAGCTCAGAACCCTTGGTTAAGGAAAGGTAAGGTTGCAATGGGTCCTCTCTGAGGCACTGAAGCCAAACAGGAGGTAGTGAGGCTGTTCTCAACCAAACAGGAGATCAGTAGGTTACTAGGTGGTTTTTAGTGCCCAATCTGAAGCATTTAGGGCATCAACTATATGCGGCCTTCCTCCTGAGTGTATTTAGGGCTGCAACAAATATCTCTTTCAGGGGTCTGTGATCACATGAAGCTTTGAAACCACTCCCCAATAATTACAGGCAAGGTCTTTGATAATGAAACATCCCAAGAAGGCCTCCAGAACCTGTAGTTTGTTGACGTGATGTAGCAACAGGATCAACTCTCCAACCGCGGGTGAAATTTGGATCAAAAGGGGACTGTCATAAGATCTAACCAACAATTTGACCAGGTTAAGAGACTACTCCAACCGCAGATGGAAACTCCACTGAGAAAGGGTTGTCACAAGCTCTTCTTAACAGCAAACAAGTTTGGAGGCAGCACATTTAGACAGTGAGTTGTTAATTAGTATATTACCAACCAAACTTGGATAGTGCTAGTGTGGGTTACAGTTGGAATGCTAATCTATTGAATATTGACAGTACAGTCAGAATTATATTGGTGGATTATTGGTTGTATAGGTCTACTGTTCATTAGGCAGTTAGCCCTAACTTGTGGTGGTTTGCTGAAGAAACATATGACTGTTAAATATCTCTTATATCATTAGTGAATTATATAGAAGGGTACTTACCATTATTTGAGTTGATAAATGTGCACTGCTGTTATGATTTTTTTCATAATTGGTTGAAAACACTAGATAAGGATTGAACCCCAAGGCCAAAAATTACCTAGGGACATCACATACCTCCATTAGAGAAACAGTAAAAAATGCATTTCAATCTACTTGGATCATAAGCTATAACCAAAGACAATGTATTGTCAAATCCATGAGGTTGGGGTAGGAGGATGGCCCGCAAAAGACAGAAAGGAGTTGCAGCAAGGTAGAATTCAGTAGGTGTGCATTTCTATTGAATAGGATCTCCATAATGTGTCCCTCTATGGCGAGGATGCATGGTAGGACATAATGGTTCAGAGGGAGGTGAAGCAGAGGGGAATATATAGCCAAGGGTGCCTGAGTTTGTTTCAAGCTACAATGGATTCATAAGGGAGATGAGGGCTCAAAATTCTAGTTTGACTTTTTAAAAAGAAAAGTGGAAATGAACATGATCTTGGATTGGTCCATGCAAATGGTTATTTTGTTGCCACTCCAATTGACATTAGAGGTATGTTCAAATTGCAATTTCAAAATATTTTTCTCCTTATACTGTGATGGATCATGTAGTGGCTGCAAGAAATGCTTATTGTAGGGTCAATCCTCATAAGGTTTTTATTGGTGACTAGAGCAGGTTGAAGAATGATGACTTCTCAAAAGAGGAGGATTTTGCAGCACTTAGCTACATGAGGAATGGCAAGTCTCTGGGTATAGAATCTAGATGGCATTATGTGTGAATTTTACAAGGCCATGAGCCATGATTAGTGACAATTTTTGTCATTTGGAAAAAACATTCCCAAAAAAGCAGCCACAAATGCAATTGGTGATTGGCATCCAATTTCATTGCTTAGTGTGGCACACAAGATCATGGCTAAAATAGAGACTCCAAGGATCTAGTCAATGCCATGAGGTTGTTAGGTTGTCTAACGATAACACAAGTTTTGTGTAGAAACAAGTAATCTCAATACCATGGTTTCAACATGTAAAACCTTCAAATGTGCACAAAAACTAGCCAGCAACCCCTTTTATTTGAAATTCATTTGACAAAGCTTTTGACTGAGTGGACTGGACCTTCATTATTGAGATGTTGGCTGTTGTGGAGTTTGGACCTAGATGCGTGACTATGGAGAACACATTGTTCACTAATACATTAGCTTTTATATACCAAATAGTGCTTAGATAAGTTTAGTTGATGATGCTCACGCTTGTTTAGACATAATCAACCTGGCATCAAGTGATGTGTTTAGTGACTAACAATCTATTTTTTTCTTGGTGGGGTTGGACTCTCTTCCTAACTAGAATCCCTCAGCTTGGAAATTTACCCCACCTTGGCTAGTTGTTAGATGTTTGGGTATTCCCTTTAGTCTAGATCTTTTGCCAATATCCATGTAGAATTGGTGACTTCAACAACTACAAAGGAAACTTCTTGTTTAGCATCATCAAGACCTTCCCTTTACGAGGAAGTTGACCATGGTTGCACAATCCTACTAGACTTGCAAATATATTTTATGTCTTGTTGGTTGCGTAGCAAGGCCTGATATCAATAGTAGAGCATATTTTGAGATTGTAACCATGGTCTCAATCAAACAAAAGGGTCTTCCATTGGCCCCTTGGGATGTGTTACTATTCCCAAGGATGTCAGGGGGCTTGGTTTGATCAAAATTCCCACTCAAGTGCCTATTTTGGCTACCATATGAGTGTCGAGGGGTGTAGAGAGTGATGCTCCATGGCAGGTTCTGTTTTTACTAGTATGATGTCAACAAGTGGGGAAAGTGCAGGGGGGATTTTTCTTTGTGTGATATCATCTCCTTCATCCTCGACCTGCTTATGATAGTAGCACTGGACAGGTACTTCTGAATAGATTTGAGTGTCTAGACATGTGATTGGATGAGAAGGGAATTTCATCCAAGTGTATATGGTCTGAAATCTATAGCAGAGTGATTTCTGCATCAAGGATCATTCCCAATAAGGTTGTACAACACAATTATGTAGATCAGCCAACAATAGTGGCACAGTGAGGCCATACTCATCTTGAGAAAGAAACGCGAGTTGTGTGGAGGGTTCAAAGCAGTCATGTGTGTTGTAGTAGGGCCGCATGTGCTGTGCAAAGTGAGTAGAACAGTCACGCGTGCCATAGGAAGCAGTAAACTATTGCACGGGCTGTGGGCATGGGTGCAAACAACCACACAGGTGATAGAAAGGCTGCACTGCAGGTTGAGCATATGGCAAGTCATGTGGGTGCTTAGAAAAATTCAGGTAGTACAACCTGCATAGGGGTCGAGAAAATTTCTATAGTTGTTGCAGATTGTAATTTTCCACAAAGGACCATGTTCCCAGTAAGGAAACCCTTGTATGATAAGATATTATTTAATGAACACAAAATTTTGATGTGCAGATTTTCTGTGTATGCATGTGTGGGATTGGTGTCCAATTTGCTACTGCTGATTTTATTTATTTACCTGTTAAATACCAACAATGCTTTTTATTTAGTAAGCTGAAACTTTAATTAATTTACAACAAGGAAATTTACTAGAAACTACATTTTCCAGTTGCTAGGGTTAAGAAAATTTAACACACCAAATTCCGGGTCTCAAGCTCACTTATTTGAATTTCCCAGAGTAATTGGTTAGCATGGAAAGAAATTGTGGGCTTGGCTAGGTGGAACATAAAAGACAAATTGGGATCTGGCACACACTCCATTTGGTGTTGGAGACGCAGGGTGATTTCCTTCAATAGTTGCCCCACCTTCAAGCTCACACATTCAATAAGAAAGACATCCTCTTTTGGGGAGACATGTCAGATGAAACTACTTGATATTAGATGAATTGGTAATGCTTGTCTCAAGAGAATGACCTTCTTGGCCCTAATAAAGATTCAAATATGGAGTTGGTAGATCCACAACAAGATCTAATGAAAATAAACATTGGACTATCAGCTCCATTTTGGAAGGACCGGGAGTGGAGATTTGGTAAGCCTTCGTAATAATATTTCTCTTCTCAACTATACTCAATATTGCATCAACAATATCAAATATCCCCCTAAGCTCAATGGAAATAAGTTTCCAGTGAATCGTCCACTAGTAAAGCTAAATGGTGGACGAAAAATCTTGAAGAAGCTAAGAAACGTGAAGCAATGAAAGCAAGTGTGAATTCCTCCACACAAGCCAAAGATATTGGTCTGCATTTTTTCTATTCAGCTTATGTGTGACTTTAACTGATGGCTTGTCCGTTAGTTGTGGTGGCATTCTATTTTTTTGTGACATCAGGTTCTTTTCCTCCCTGCTCCTTTTGGTCCATAGCTCCCAAATTTGGGCGTGTTTATACATTATGTATTGGGGTTCCCATGAACAGAGATGGTGGCAAAAGTATTGGAGACTCACTGGGGCCCTGTGTTGGAGGAAGCTGGATTCTCATTACCTCCCGAAGCTTCAAGCCAGGATAGTGGAAAGATGTTGGAGGATGGACCTGAGATCGGTAATGAATATATGGGCAATCTTAGTTTGGTGTTTTCGCTTTTGATTTCTTGGGATTTTGACTACTAGGTTAGCATCACCAAATTATTTTGTCCTTGTCACTGCATTATGTCTTGAACTAAGCGTGTTTTACAAAGTATTCATATAGCAGTCTTATCTATTTTTAAGTTTATGACTTGAGGATTATGGTTTCCTGACAATTTCTCTAGGTTCCTTTTTTTAGCATATTTAAGGTTATTGTTATGTTGCTAAATTTAACAATTTGATTACTTACGTGGTGGAGAATGGAATTTAGCATTTTGCAGTGAAGAACTGTTAAAATTCAAATTATTTTGTTTTAACATCTGTTTTCTTTTCCACCTTTCCCCAGGTGTGTTATTTTTGAATGAGTTATTTTGTTTCTTTTTTACTTCAATTTGTCCAAGGGCAACAAGGGTTTGGAGAATCCTAGCTTAAAATGGTGCAATTAAAGCCTGATGCATAGTTTGATATTATTTTTGCAGAAGATGGAATCATACCTGGCAGGCCACTTCCTTCTGAATGCCATGCAGAACCACATACAAACTATGACGGAGCTGTAATTAAATGGGGTCTGATGCACCATAAAGAAAGTGTTGTAGATTGTTGTCGGGCTTTCTTAGGCCATGCAAAAAATGCTAAAGAAGGTGAAAAGAAGTGTAACAAAGATGGTGGCAAAAGTATTGGAGACTCACTATGGCCCTGTGTTGGAGGAAGCTAGATTCTCATTACCTCCCAAAGCTTCAAGCGAGGATAGTGGAAAGATGCTGGAGGATGGACCTGAGATCGGTAATGAATATATGGCAATATTAGTTTGGTGTTTTCGCTTTTGATTTCTTGGGATTTTGACTACTAGGTTAGCATCACCAAATTATTTTGTCCTCTTCACTGCATTATGTTTTGAACTGAGCGTGTTTTACAAAGTATTCATATATCAGTCTTATCTATTTTTAAGTTTATGACTTGAGGATTATGGTTTCTTGACAATTTCTCTAGGTTCCTTTTTTCAGCATATTTAAGGTTATTATTATGTTGCTAAATTTAACAATTTGATTACTTACATGTTGGAGAATGGAATTTAGCATTTTTTAGTGAGGAACTATTGAAATTCAAAGTATTTTGTTTTAACATCTGTTTTCTTTTCCACCTTTCCCCAGGCGTGTTATTTTTGAATGAGTTATATTGTTTCTTTGTTACTTCAGTTTGTCCAAGGGCAGCAAGGGTTTGGAAAATCCTAGCTTAAAATGGTGCAATTAAACCCTGATGCATAGTTTGATATTATTTCTGCAGAAGATGGAATCATACCTGGCAGGCCACTTCCTTCTGAATGCCATGCAGAACCACATACAGACTATGACAGAGCTGCACTTAAATCGGGTCTGATGCGCCATAAAGAAAGTGTTGTAGATTGTTGTCAGGCTTGCTTAGACCAAGCAAAAAATGCTAAAGAAGGTGAAAAGAAGTGTAACATTTGGGTTTACTGTCCATTTGAACCTGGTTGCTATTCTCTAGATATATATCAGCACAAGCATCAAGAATGTTGGCTAAAGCAGGTAGAATTCTCATGCTTCCTCTATTGGATATCCTGCATCTTTTGCTATGTGGCTTCATAGAGGAGATTTCGCTTTGGATATTAGATTCTTTTGTCAAGAAAGATGTTGAAATTGATCTTTTGGGGAATCTACATACATATTTATGCAAGTTCGAGCCTTTCTTGCTAAATCAGGGACAACTTACTGAAGGGTAGCTTGAAATTTTGTGTTTGTTCTTATTCAAGTTTGAGTTTATTTCAAGACTGCTACAGTCTATGGTCATGTGCGATTATGAATTATAAATTTATATAATTTTGATGTTTCTAGGTTGGAGACTGTACTATTTTCATTGGAGGATGCTACTATTGATGCGCCCAAGGCTCTTGTGTTACTTGGTAGGATTCTTGCAAAACTGGTTGTTGAAGGGATATTCTTTATTCAAGATATAACAAGGGCAATCAAGGATGGAGGTACATAGCCAGGAAGCTTATTAGAAACGAGGGGATTTTGAGGTATTTCTCAAGAAGAAAATTTCAAGGTAGTCTGCTCACAATTTTAATGCCTGATCAATTTTGTGGTTTATCTATGATCTCTCATGTTGACAAGTGAATGGTTGGTTAGTGTTCTCATCCCTAGCTTTCAGCCAGATGGCCCTACTTCGGAGGCGCCATGTCTCTTCGCGGGCCTTCAGGATCTTAGTGCGCTCAGATTCCAACAAGTAGATGCGCGCCTTTAATTCATCCGTTTCAAATCCCCGATGGTCAGACGAACTCATTGCAGCAAGTTCCACTTCTCCTTTTCCCAAACCCTGGTGAGCCTCTTGACCTCTTTCATTTTGTAGGCAAAGAGAGTAGAGGGCTCTAGGTCCGGTGGTCCTGTATGGTTAGTCCAGTACTGAGTGACAACTTCAACATAGGATGCATCCTCAAGCCATGTAGCATTGAATTTGAAGGGTGCCCTTGGCTTTGGTGTGCGTCCAACAAGTTCCATAAAAATGGGAGAGTGATCAGAGAGTCCCCCCTATCTAACCCACTATCAATGGTTAGGGATATGGGCAAGAATTTCCTCATGGACCAAGAATTTTTCCAATCTTCTGGCAAGGGAGGCTTGTCATGTCCTCTTATTGTGCCAAGTAGGTTGTAGTTTGGGGGACGGGATGTCCACAAGCTGGTGCATTTCAATGAGGGTCTGAATCTGTTCAGATAGGGGATCGAATTGAGCGGAATGTCCCCATGCTTCAGCCTGACCGAGAGAGAAATTGAGGTCGCCACTGAGTATGAGCCTGTCATGATTCATGAGGGGGAGGTTGAGGAAATGATCCCAGAATGTGAGTCGATTAGAGCACGGCCCCTATATGTTGAAGATGCAAAAGGGAGATTCGAATTCAGTCGATTGTATGTTGGCCCCCAAGTATCCCTTTCCTCCCTAGATATTAAGGAGATTTATCAACCGAGGATTGATGCCTAGTGCAATGCTGCCCGATCGGCCACGAGCATCCAGGTCATGAAAGTTCCATCCAAGGCACATGCCTTGAAGAATATTGACAATCGATGATTCAGGGCCAAGGGTCTCTTGGAGGAAAATAATATCACAAGGGGTGGATTCAAATAGACGACGAAGTGCATGTTTTTTGGCCTGACTTGCAAGGCCACGTCAATTGAAGGAGACAATAATCATGAGGGAACAGATGCATGGGCCGTCTGTGCTCTAAGGACCCTATCGAGAGTGTGTTGACGTCCATCGGCTACCTCCTGACTAGCTTGGACAATGGATTTAGAAATATATGATTTGTGACCACGAGAAGATACCTCGATCTTGGGAGGGGGGGAATAATAGCTAATCCACAGGGGGGGATGCAGATAGCTTGGAGAGGGATCTGAGAAAGTATGAGTGGCTGCCCGCAAAGTCGAATGAGGCCTCAGAGGAGAGGGGGAGAGTGGGAGAAGGTATAGAGGGAGGGGTCATGGACAAAGGGAGAGGAGAGGAGGGGAGTCGACCCAGATACAGAGAGGACCAATGATTGAATAACAATAGATACAATAGAAAAATCAGAAGCAGAGTAAGGGAGTGAAGTAATACTCGCAGATGGTTGTGCGGAAACTGCTCTGGAGCGGGTAATGCATGGCGAAGGGGGCCGAGGTGGATGAGCAGTTGGGGCTTCATTTAGAACATTGGCTTGAGGGGGTTGACCATGCTGAGAAGTCTTCCGAGTGGGCGCCTGTGCCCATGGAGTTGATGCAGGAACATATTCAGTTGGCAGGGACTGTGGAGCCTTCTTCTACAGGAGTGGGAAGTCCTTGTAGAGATGCCCAACCTTGTGACATCTTCTACATCGGTAAGACACACCTTCATAATCCAGGGGCTGGATTTGGCTAAATTACTTCCATCGCAATGTAATGGACTCTTCCAAGCCCTCTCTTGTGTCCAAATGTACCAAAATCCGAGCCATGGTCATGATACCAATTGCAATATAAGATTTGTCATGATCAAGATAGGACCCAAGAGCATTGCCAATGTGTGCGAATGTATCCTCAGACCAAAAGTGAATAGGTAGCCCAGGTAATTGAACCCAGATGGGTCCAGCACCCAAGTGCTCTCACTCAGGATTGAATAGAGGGCTCCATCTCTTCAACAGGACTGGGGCTTGTTCTATGTGCCAATAACGGGCAAGTACCCATTGCAGGTGTTTCGGTCGACTGAAACTGAGTGCGAACCATCCTTTGGGGAGAATGATGACAAAGGGTAAAGCTTCAATAAACTGTCCCCAGATCTCCATAGTCCATAGCCGAATTCACTCCGTGTTGTATTTCCGGCCTCAAATGTGTTCGACCAAAACCCTCTCCGCCATGTCAAGTACATCACCCATCCTATGTTGGTCTCTGAATGCAAGGTCGATACCCTTATTACCTTTCTTAACATATCTCGACTTCTTGGATGAGCGCGGTTGAGATCCAAGGGAGGGTTGCTCCGCTGCCAAGTCTGAGGTAGGTTCCTCGATCATCCCGACTCAATGTGAGGGTGGATCAATAGAGAGAGTGCCCACAAAACACCCAGATGGAGGGGGGCGCGGCGTCGTTCGTGAGGGTTCAGTCGGGGGCAAGTTCGGTGTATGTAAAGGGGGTGCAGAAGCGGACAATGAAGGTATAGGATCCAGGGAGGAGGAGATATCCTAGGGAGGGGGGAGGACTGCAACAATAGGAGGGATGTCAGAAAATGGTGAGATGTAGGGGATAACAGCACATATATCACCGAATCGACTACAGGAAGAGGGAGGGAAGCACTCTAACAATGCAGATGGCGGAGAATCAGAGTGGTAGGTCAGGTGGAAACCCTAGATCCATCTGGAAAAACTACAGATGCGGGAGGTGCTTGCGCGAACGAAAAAGACGGGGAGTGTCGCAAAGTGGACCAGATCAGCAAGCCCTCTAATGGGTCCAGGGAATAATCCAATAGCTCGTCCTCCAATGGGTCCGGGGAATAATCTAGTAGCTTGTCCTCCATGGCATTCAATGTGGGTCGATTGATGGTTGCAGAAGAGCGCGAGCCGTAGAAAGTGCGACAGTGAAAGGAAATAGGGGATGGGTGAAAATCGGCAGGCTACGATAGGTGTAGGCAGTCTTAGCAGAAACCCTACCCCAGGGCTGACACATGCGATCGTCTGTGGGATAGCGATGCTGCAGTGTGTCAGAGCCCCCTCCATATTGCATCATCTCCGATCGCCGAGCCATTAAGAAACCCTTAGCGAAAAAAAATCTCAGATCGCCTTCCATCCTCATTCACATAATTCAATCATCAACATGGTAGAGATGTTGTAATGTCGTCAACATTCCTATGTTATACCAAAATGATTTCTGGTTAACATTCCTATGTGATACCTATGTAAAGGATTCTTTTATCAGCCATTAGATATAGGCAACTCAAAAAGACACTTTTCTGGTTATCAGTATTAGTATATTAGTAAAATAGTGACTAATGCCACACTCTTATTTGGTTCAAATTGAATTGAATCCAAAACTCTAGCTATAAATTTTAAAATTGTATATTTATTTTTAAAATTGCAATATGTTAAAACATATTAACATGACTGTTTATTTTGTTTAAAATTACGCAAATTCACAACATATATATGTAAAGGGAGAAAAACAGAAAAGGAAAAAGAAGAACCTATGTTTTCATTTAAAACAAAAATCCAATACATATTCATATTAAGCTTAGATCCAAACAGAAAAGGTCAAAACATCTAGCCCCATTGGAAAATTTTCCACATAAAAAGACACCAAATATTGCCTGAAACATGGATGTTGAGTGAGCTATTATCAAATGGCTATCATATAAACCACAAAATTGAAATTTTGTGTTTGTTCTTATTCAAGTTTGAGTTTATTTCAAGACTGCTACAGTCTATGGTCATGTGCGATTATGAATTATAACTATATATAATTTTGATGTTTCTAGGTTGGAGACTGTACTATTTTCATTGGAGGATGCTACTATTGATGTGCCCAAGGCTCTTGAGTTACTTGGTAGGATTCTCACAAAACTGGTTGTTGAAGGGATATTCTTTATTCAAGATATAGCAAGGGAAATCAAGGATGGAGGTACATAGCCAGGAAGCTTATTAGAAACAAGGGGATTTTGAGGTATTTCTCAAGAAGAAAATTTCAAGGTAGTCTGCTCACAATTTTAATCCCTGATCAATTTTGTGATTTATTTGTGATCTCTCATGTTGACAAGTGAATGGTTGGTTAGTTTTTAGCTCGTGCTCACATTTGTTGGTTCCTGAAGCTCGAGCACTTTATAACAAAAATAGGCAAAGTCAAACAACACAAATGGTCCACTAGCTCTCTTTTCATTTGCTAATATTATAATGAAGTTTTATTAGAGGCATTGTTTGTTTGTTTGTTTTGGTTAGAAAAGGGTTTGCTCTTGGTTTTATGTGATTTTCAATTTATCGTATGTAGCATGTTGAGAAATGGGAAAGAATAACTTGACATTTATTTTGCAGAAATTGATGCTGAAGGAGAATTGCTTTGACATTGTTGATGTTAAGGTATATGTTGTATAAACTATTTATAGTCTAATTTATGTTATATTCTAGTGTTCATTGTCTTTCATGTATTATTCTGCATTGTATTTTCTTTTGTTTTCAGAAAATGAAATCAGTATTGATGGTAAGAAGCATGAATTGAAAAAAGAGGAGAGCAATAACATTGGAGCGACAAATGCAAAAAGAGAGAGGAGGACTGGTTTGGTGATACCCTTAGAGCCAATATCTCGCATAATACACACATATAAAGACTAATGATCAAGTTTTAAGAGTTGGTGAATTCACCTGTAATGCCTTGATAACACAACGATAATGTTTTGAAGTGATGAAACATCATTTCATGTGTAAATTGTAGTCCAACTAATATTAAGTTGGAAACTCATATTGTAATACTTTAACATTTCATATAATATAATTTATGTGGTTGAAATTATTTATAGTTGCACTTGATGTTGTTTAGTATTGTAATTAAAATATGCGACTTTGTGTTTTCATATTAGATGAACATACAAATTGTATGACATTTTTTAAATCATACAAATTAATTTATGTTGATTAATAATGAACACAAATAAAATGAATATACGACTAAATTAGTCATTTATAATGATTATTAATAAAAGTAAATGAAATGAATATAAACTACTAAATTAGTCGTTATATAATGAATAAATGGCTACTGCAAATGACAAATTTGTGACTACAAATGACGACTAAATTTTGCATATATACGACTATTAGTAGCTAATTTGCAGTATCTTGTAACATGACTAAAATTTAGTCATATTTCTTCGGTCATTAATTGGTTTCAAACAATGACTAAAATTTGCATATATATGACTATTAGTAGCTAATTTACAGTATCTTATAACACGACCAACATATTGGTCATATTTCTTTGGTCATTAATTGGTTTTCTTGGGTGATCATATAGTAATATATTTTGTGGTATATTTGGTCATTAATTGTGACATTTAATGACCAAATCAAAGACCAAATCAATGACCAAATGAATGACTAAATCAGTGACTAAATCAATGATCAAATCAGTGACTAAATCAGTGACCAAATCAATGACCAAATATACAACTAGATAAAAAAATTGAGATAACCAATTAATGACTAAGCTAAAAACGACCAAAAGTTGGTCGCATTATAAGATACTGTAAATTAGCTACTATTGGTCACCGACTGAAAAATAGTCGTTTATATGCAAATTTTAGTCATTTTTTTAGTAACTAATTAGCCATTTTGTACTAGTATATGGATAACATCTTTGGAGATGATATGGCGAAGAAGCTTGCCCTCCTCCATGGAAAACACAATCTTTTTGGTATTGAGTGAAATCCCAAACTTCCTGCACTTTTGAAATACAACTCTCAAATGATATAAATTCTCATCATCACAATGGGAGAAAGTAGTCAAATCATCAAGGTGCACTACTAGGAAAACATCATTTTCATTTGCGAAGGAAATTTCCATCTGCTGCTGAAAAGTGGCTCTTGTATTCTTGATCCCAAATGGAATTTTAGCATATTTGAATGTGCCCCAAGGTGTCATGAAAGTAGTTTTTTCTTGGTCATCCTTATGCACTAATATTTGATTATATCCCGAATATCCATCAAGAAGCAACATTCGAGAGGACCCAACCACTCTTTGTAGGATATGGTCCATCTTAGGAAGGGGATAGTTATCTTTTAAAGACACCTTATTCAAGTTTCTGAAATCAATACAAAAACATATTTCTCCCATTTTCTTTCTCACTGGAACAAGATTTGACGTCCATTCTGAAAACCTAGTGGGAACAATGATACCAGCTTTAAAAAGTATGTTTACCTCTTTCTCTATTAAAGACAACAATCTTGGGTTAATTATTATCAACTTTTGTCTGAAGGGATTTTGATCAGGCTTGACTGGAATTGTATGCTGGATGATATTCTTGTCATATAATTTCAGATCTGCATAGCCCCAAGCAAATACATCAGTTTTATCTCTGGAGATAAGGACTTGGAAAAATTAACCATTTTGGGATTTTCTACTGTTCCAATATTCACATCTTCGACACCTTTCTCGGTAGGAACCATGGTTATCTTCTTGGCAACATCATATTGATCAAGCAACTCTTCCAAATGTACAAAACCCCTTGGAATGTTATGATATTTCAGTTGCAACACATCAACCTGAGTAGCCTCGATCACTTGATCATCTTTATCACATTATTCATCAATATAAGAATTTTCAAACTCACCTTTCATCTGAAGAAAATTATTCACCTGTTTGTTATCCCAGAACACTTACCAATACCTCAAGTTGTCAGGGACAAATGGTCGATGTTTGACATGAATTTCAAACTTCCTATTAGAGAATATTGGAATCTTAAAGTTACTTGCTATTGTAGCAAGTGAATCTGCCATAAGATTCTGACTTCTTGGAACAAATGACAATGTACATTCAGGAAACATTTTGATAATGTCAAGTACAACATTTCTATATGATCTCATCTTTGGATGCTTTTCCTGGCATTCCCCTTTTACCTGCTTAATTACAAGCTCAGAGTCGCCATAAACATAAATTATTTTTGCACCTGAATTTTTCATAATTTTGAGGCCGATGATCAATGCCTCATACTCAGATTCATTATTGGAATAATTGAAAGCTAAATTATAGGAACATAATCTCACATTTTTTGGAATTTTACTTGAATGATGAATTGGACTACGGATCTAGATTTTGATGCCTACCCCATATTTTCCTAAGGCACCGTCGAAATCCATGGTCCAAAGACTATTCTCATCATCAGGAAGTTGGAATTCTACAGTCTAATTTGTTTCTTCCTTTTGGGCCACTTTTTCAACCTGTTTAGTTCCTTTTTGTGATTTTTTTGATATCTGCTCTGAAGTACTTGGCTGATTGCCTTGTCTTTCATCCAAAACTGCTCAGACACTATTTGAAATTTCTCGAATTTCCTTTTCCTCAACTTCTATAATCTGAATATCTAAATCATCAAAACCACTATCATTAAACAAAATAAAGGACTCAAGATCAGTATGTACAGAATTGATAGGGTGATTGTTTGGTTTCTCTTTACTGGTGATCCTATACTTCATTTTTGTCTCCCGGTACAAATTCCTTAGTTGCCCAAAAACTAGGATGGTGGCATAAGAGAAATTCAATTGTAGTGTACCTCTTAAATTTTCTCTCCATGATCTTGACAACAACATGCCACACCGTGGAGGTATATCAGCCATTGCCACATCCATTAGGAAATTTTTAGCAGGAATTTTCTCAAGTGAAACTACTAAGTCTTTTATAAGACTGAGACAATGTACTCTACCAGAATAAAAAGAGTAAAGATAATGGTAAGGTAAGGTTATGTCCTAGCCTACTTTTTCCATTATGGCATTTGGCATCAGGTTATGAGAAGCTCCAGAGTCAAACATGGAATTATGAAGGATACACTGGTGAACCCCCGAACTGAGATAAAACATGGGAACTTCACTATCTTCTAGTTTACCATCTATGGTTGGACCAAAAAGGAGCTCGGGTTGATCATATTCAACATTAATCATATCTGACATAGGGTCTAATTTAATAATTTTAGCAACATGAGATTTGTATTGGCTATTTTTCACAAGCTAGGTCAAGGGGATAGAAACTTTCAACTTAGAGATTTCATTTTCTAAGCTAAACAAATTGGTTTGTTTGCCTACCTCTTTTACAACAACGTCCCTCTTTTCGGGTTGTTATTTTGTTACAGATTCCTTATTTTTTCTTTCTTTCTCTTTTTTTGGTGTACTTGTATATGCCTGGTTGTTCTTCCTCTAATTTGTAGCTGCAGGCTCCTTTCCCTGGTTTTGACTGGCTTGGGGATTTTTCTTGGGTTGAGTATCTTTTTGCTGAGTTGTCCTCTTCTGGATAGGAGTGATAGGAACATCTCAGTTTCTCAATGAATATTTCCTCTATTGTGAGTTGATATAATTAATATAACCCTGTTGATAGCCATCAGAATGGACCTCCAACTCATCATCATTTGTAAGCATATAGTTCTCATCTTTCGACAAATTTGTTTACTCAATGTATTCTTCATCCTTTATAAGGAAAATAGGTTGTCCATCTTCTGTGAAGAAATGATTCTCTTCCAAAATATCTTCTTCCTTTTCTTCCCCTTGATCATAATTCTGTTGGAAAGGAGTGTGAATCTGTTGTTGTGCAGGCTGCTCTGGAGCTCTTTGTTCCCTCTGTTTAATCCTAAACTGAGGCTGCTGCTACTGACCTCAGAAGTTAGGAGTTTCTGGTTGCCTTTCGGTGATAGAAATTCTATCCACCATTCTTTCCATAGTCCTGATCAGAGTATCCAATTTGGCATCATAGGATGTGGATGGTTCTTCCTTGATCGTCACCTTTCTTTCACCTTTGTTCTTTGAATTTTTGATATTCAAATTTTATTCGACACTAACTGCATTTTTATGCATCTCCTCAAGTGTTGCATGAGTTCTTTCTCAGAGCTGATATGCCATATCTGGATCAAAAACATCTAGATAGTGTAAGAGAGCCAAACCTAGAGGAGGCTTGATATCATTGGGGATTGATTTATATACTTGGTTAAAGCGAGTAGTAAAATCTTGAACATACTCATTAGGATTTATTTTTAAGTTGTCATACTCAGAAAGAATCTGAAGTGGATTATTTTTCACTTAAAATATAGCTATAAATGCATCAGTTAACTACTCCGGATTTGCTATGGAATGGGAAGTCAAAGAACAGAACCGTGTTCTTACATCACTAGAGAATATTTGGGCAATGATCCTAATTTTTGCATCATCGACATCAATCACTTCTAAATAAATGAAATCAACAACTTTCACTAGGTGTTCTCTCGCACTAATATATGAGGTTTCATCAAAGAGGAAGGGATGGAATATGAGGCAAAAACTGATTGAAATGGTATGGCAGTAAACAAAGACTCTTGGTGATACTGGATGATAGATTTTTTGGATGTATATTGGAATTGGTTGGATAATTTTTCAAGTCTATCAAATTGACTCCAAAATTTCCTATCAAAATATGAATTAGATTTGGATTCTTTAGATAATGTGCTATCTTAAAGCTTTAAGGAGTCAAATACTATTTCAAATAATGATTTAACTTCAGACAACCTCAAAGGATAAAATATTATTTCAGACAAGGAAGTTTCTAACATTGATCTAAACAAAGATAATTCAAATTTTAGATCGAATGGAATATCTTCAAGGAATAATATTTTTGCAGGTAATGATGTAAAAATTACCAATGAAGATGGTCTCAACTAAATATATGAGTGCTGGGATCTCTGATTTCTGATGAGTTTCTCTGGATCTTCAACTGGAGAAGTTGGATGTGGTTTAGGATTCGATCTTGTGTATCCTTTTGAATCCAGAATGTTCTTTGTTTTCTACACCTCAGTTCTCTACAAATTTGAGTCAACCTTCATGAACACTAGGGCCTATCAACCATAGGCATAGAATTTGATGAAAAGTAATAGTACACCCAAGGAAGATCTGTCACTTCGTTCCCTTGGCGACGACGATAGGATGTTATCACTCCATGAGTTCTCTGAAGGCTGAAAAGGAAACCAACAAAGGTAACCACAAACCACTTTGACCTGGTAGCTAGCCCTACCAAACCGAGAGGGCTCTCTCAATGTGATCCCAACCAAGGATTGACTGTGACGTGAAAGATATTAGGCTAGATATGATAGGCTCAGGTAGGTTTTGAGAAATTTAGGGTTTGATGCTAGATCAGGGATGAAACCCTGTAACTAAGTCTAGGTATACAACTGAAAATATATAAAGGAGAAAGGTAGAAATGGATTTATGAATTCATTAAACTGGAAGCATGAAACGCAAGATGACATTTCCATATAAGAAAATCTAAATCAATATAATTATGCCTATGAACTGTAAGGAAAGCCACTTAAGATACAATATATGAAAGAGGAGATATATATCATTCAATAAATAATATAACAGAGAATATACATGATCATAAACTCATTGCACATAAATTCCTAGATAATGTTTGTAACTGCATCCTTTGATTTCTGAAAATAAGAGTGAAAGTACAAGCTACAAGATTACAATCCACTGATGTCCAACTAGTCAAATGACTCTGAAAATGATAGATATAGAACAAAAAAACATATCTCGTCTCTTAGGGGTTGAATCCATCATTTGTGGAGCTAATTACATGATATGCTCAACAAAACCTAATGTCTAGTGGAGGTCAACCAATTCACCTCATCATAGGAAAATAGATACATTTGAACAAAATTACATTAAAAAACATGTATCTACCCAATTTATCATTTACTGGCTCAATTACACCTCATGACATAATTATTAATCAATTTCATCAGTAAAAAGCCAAACTAGGTCAAAATTTCTGTGAAAATGTGCCTTCTAAAGAAAGCATAGCGAAATTAGGAGAAAGCATAGCGAGCTCAGAGAAAGCGTAGTGAGTTGAGGAGAATTGAATTTTAAAGGCCTTCCATGTGTACAAATCAGGATATGAAGGTACCATTGGAAATCTCTGGATGTCTGCTACATGATAGGTTAATTAAGTACTCAAAAATGTGGCTCCTAACCCTCCAAATATTAAATCTCCAAGGACTACTCAGAAAGCGTAGCAAAGGCTCCAAAAATAGGGCAGAAAAGTGATTTTTAACATGTTTTTGGGCATTTTGACCCCCCATCAATGGATGACATGGCCCAGCGCTGAATTCAGGACTAATGTACTCATCGAGGAATCCAAATATGTTGAGTTTTCCTCATTGAACCCCCAAAAAAAGCGTAGCGTATTACCTTGCGCTTTTGCTTATATGGCCCGATTTCTGAATTTGCAATTTTGACCAAAATTTGCTCCAAAAATCCTCAAAATTGGTCCAGAGGTGCCTCATGAGGTATGTTATGCCACTAGGGAAGCATCAATAAGAATATCCAAGTTTTCCTTCTCCTTTTGACTTTTTAGGGTTTCCTTCAATTTGGCTTGCAATTGTTTGACTTTGACATTACAAATTTGATTACTTGCATAGTAGTGGTCAACCATGTGATTTTTCATCTTCTAGTCCCTGTTGACCTTTTCAAGGAGCTTATCCAAGTGAATATTGACTTTCTCAAGCCAAAGCTCCCTGTTTTCATTGATTTGCATGACTATTATTTCTTCAAAGGTCAACTCCTCATCTAGTGGATTTTTCTCTCTTTCTTTATGAAATGCTATTTTGAGACCCAAGGTCCTTGGTATTTTCCTTGTCACCTATTCTTTACACTTCTCGGAATCTTCAGTGTCAACCACTGCTTTGGCTTTCTCATCATGCATACTAGCCTCAAACTGAGTTTTCTCTAAAGACAATTGTTTTTCCTTCAACTGATTGTTTTGTTTCTCTAGGAAGGAAATAATAAAATTATCCCTTTCCAAGTTGTCTTGGATTTCTTTGATCTGAGCATATTTTTCCTTGATGATCCTCTCTAGGTTTTCATGTTCTTCACTAGCCTCCAATTCTACTAAGTCAAATTCATGCTCCTCATCATGCATAGATGTCTCATGTTGTAAATGTAATCCCCTCTTTGCTGATGTGGGCTTGGCCCCTTCTTTAATCTGAGGAGAAAACAAAAGCCTTTTGCCTCTTTGATATGTCTTGGTGACCTCAATCTTCCTCCTCACTGAAACTGAGCTAGTTGAGCCAACCTTTACATGTCTAGATGGTGTTGATGGTGCTAATGGAGAACTATGGATAGTAGGATGGCTACTATAAGACAAAAATACATCTGCCTGCATGAAAGTTTCCCATGTGATGTTCTTCTACTCAAGCTGGTGTAAAACAATGATTTTTGTTAGAGCATGGTGGAAGAGGCTTCTTTCAAGACTACTCTGCATATGTTGGACCTTTTCTGCCATCTTTGCCAAAGTTATGTAGAGATAATAACGAAAATTGAGTGGCTATACCCCTATGAAATGAATGAGAATTCTGACATGATACCCATATCGTCCATAAAATCTCCCCTCACTGGTGAAGTACTTTGTGATGATCTTCATGAGTGGTGTGTACTTCTCAAGGACGTGCCCAACAAGAAAAATCTTCTTCATGTGTTGTCTATAATGTCTTATGAGATACGGCTAGTAATTGTGAAGGTCTAGATCTTGATTCTTAAACCATTTTTCACCCTGATTAGGTATCCTTGTGGCCTCAGCTACTATATTAATTGATATAGTGAAAGTAACCCATGCAATTGTTACTTGGTCCCTTTTGAGTTGAGTGGAAAACAATTTGGTCAATGTGGCATTGTACTTGAATTTTTCAACTAATTCACAAAAAGGAAGACGCCCAACTACTTGAAACTTGGACAATGGTGTAGACATCATTTCAAGACTAGTTAAGGGCTCGTGTCTTATCACCTGGTCTCCTTTGTTATAAGATTTCTTCTCTTCCATTTGGTTGTTTGCAAGGGGAAAACCCTAATATGAAAAAACAAGGGAAGGGAGAAAAGGGATAAAATGCGTGGGTTAAGGAAGGGGGATGAGAGTGGGAAAATTTAGGGAGATGGGTAGGGGTGTTAGGTAGGTATAGGAAGTGATATGGAGTGAAATGAGTAAGGTAAATGAGCTAGGAAATTTTTACACAGTCTTAGCTAGGAAAACTGCCCAAAATTGGAGAATTGGGCTAGGGTTTAGGATTTGGGACTTAGAAAATGGAAATGAGGGGATGTGAAGACTGTGGGGGATGATTTTGGATGTGAGGGAGGGTACCAAATCTGTGGAAGAGTTTATTTGTCTTGCAAAACTTGAAAAATAGGGCTATCCACTTAAACACAACATGGAGGTCAATTGAGGGTTTACACACTAAAATTATGAAATTGAGTTGCAAGGAGGGGTTAAATTAGGTGTAACTTACTTGTCCACTGATGCTAAACACTGTGATATCCTTCATAAGCCTCTATAACTTGGTTTGAAGCCTCCAGGAGATAAAACAAAGCCTTGGAAGGAAAGTGTAGTGTGGAGGGAAAAAAGCACAGCGTGGA
The DNA here is from genome assembly GCA_034641835.2 of Pinus albicaulis. NCBI lineage: Eukaryota > Viridiplantae > Streptophyta > Pinopsida > Pinales > Pinaceae > Pinus > Pinus albicaulis. The sequence continues at coordinate 273,473,304 of CM076572.1, forward strand.
TGCTTTTGGCACCAAATTTAGAGTGTTTCTAACTTGAATTTGTTGAATTTGCACTTGATGATAAACGAGATATCTTATTGGATGAGGTGAATGAAAAATGAGTTGAATTTGGTCTTTTTATAGCTTGTGGTGGTCACTTTATTCATGGTAGTGGGATGGCCCACTACATGTCCTTTTCACTTTACTTTCTAAACTTGTAACTTTGACACTTTGTATGCAGCTTTAGGAAAATAACGAACTTATTACATATTGAAACATGAATTACATTGAAATCAAAATTTATTGAACAAATTTACCTATTACCACTCCTCCATTTCCATATTTTATGCATGGAATGACATATTTGGTGACCTTGGAACCCTAATGACCTAATGGAGACACTAAACTGAATGAAATCATGATGATGTTGACTGGAGTGATGATGATGACCTTTCAGTGATGATACACTTGGCTGAGTGATGACAAGGACCAACATGTAAATATTTTAAAGGAGTGGAAATAGCGCTAGACATACTACCCAGTGACCAAATTTTTACTTGAAGACCTAATGAAATGACAAAAAATTGACTTTGAGACCCTAACAAGACATGATAAGAGCCCAATTGATCATTGGAGACAGGCTGCATATACTGACACTAACACAAGGAGTTTACTTAATGTAATTAAGTGTCATAGGGATGGTAAAGGTCAATTTCATGTCAATTACACTGTAATCAGTGCTTGTAGAGACAACTAAGTCAGTTAAGTCTACGCAGGGAATTGGTTTCTAACCTCCCTAGGTTTTGGCATGGTTAGAGAGAATCTTGTAACCAATTCCTATGATGATGGATTCGACCCCTGAGAGGGGGAATGTGGTTTTTCATCTATGTGTAGCCTAATTTAAGTCAAATCAAAGGTTGGATACTTGAGAGTTAGAGGTTTGGAGCTAGTGTACACCATTTTTGCAGTAATATAACACACAGTTGCAACTATTATCTTGGGATTCCTATGGAATGTTTATTGACACTGTTTTTCATCTGTTTTATTATCAAATTGAATACTTAATTCTTCTTAATACCATTATCATGTTTTAATATGATTATCTCATTAGTTTTTAAGCAGAATTTGTAGTTTTATGTTCTTTTTAGATGGGATTTTCATGTTTGTGTTCCATATATTTTGATAAATGAATTCATAGTCTTATGCTCATTTTTATATTTCTTACTCAACCCTAGACCACAATGACAACCCAATTGTGTCACTAATCATACCTACATTGCTCTATCTTATCCCTGCAACTGATCATTTGAAACCTTGACCTAGTTCCTAGACCTATGATCCTGATCCAGCAAAACCCTGAAATAAAACCCTAGTGAGCTGAATATCTAGCCTAAGATACATTTTTCTCTCCAGTCACTTCATTGGATGTGATATTGTAGAGAGAGCCCTATCTGATTTGGTAGGGCTAGATACTAAATCCAAATTTGGTCTGAGGTTACCTCCTCCGGTCTCCTTTTTCAGCCTTGGGAAACTCTGGAGTGATAACACCCCCATCACACACACTCTCCCTCTCCCCTACAATCCTCTCTCACCCCCCATCATTCTCTTCCTCACTCTCCCTTTACATCCTCCCTCCATTTATGTGTCCAACCCCCTCTCTCTCTCTCTCTCTCTCTCTCTCTCTCTCTCTCTTTTCCATTCAATCCCCCCCCCCTCTCTCTCTCTCTTCCCTCCAATCCTCTCTCTTCCCCCATCACTCTATCTCTCTCCAACTATGTTACTATATCCCTCCCTTTCTATTTCTCTCTCCTTATCTCCCTCCTTGTCTCCATCACTCCTTCTATGTCTCTTTATCTCACCCCTAAAAATACACACTCTCTCTCCATCTCTCCTTTGTCACTCCCTCTCTCCTCCTACTCTCATCCTTCCTCTCTCTCTCTTTCTCTCGTACCTCCATCTCCCTTCCCCCTTATCTCTCTCTCTCTCTCTCTCTCTCTCTACCCTTCAATCCTCTCTCCTTCTCCCTCCCTCTCTCCTTCTCTCACTCCCACCTCCATATTAATGTCTCCCTCTCCCTCTGTTACCCTTCTCTACCTCTCTTACTCCTCTCCCTCTCTCTCTTTTCAGTCCTCCTCTCCCCTCTTCTTCAATTTATCTCCATCTCTCCCTTGTCACTCCTCCTATTTCTCCACCTCTATCATATGTCTTTGTTCTTCCCTCCCATATATATCTAGAGTTAACATCTATATCATGATATATTAATATATATTATAATATAACAAATTTAACATTATATTAATCTAAAGTTATTAAATTTAATAATATTAATATTATAATATATTAATATGAATGTTAGAGTTAAAAAAAACAATAATAATAATCATAATAATAATAATATTTTAATATTAATGTTAGGGTTACTAATGTTTTTTTTTTTTTCATGGAATTACTAATAATTTGGTCCATGGTATTTGGGCCATAGAATTCATATATAATTAGATGTTTATTTCTAATCCTATTTGATATATTTTTATTTATTTACCTTGTCTCTTTATACTTCTTTTATATTTATTTATTTACCATACCTCTTTTATAAATATCGTATTTTTTCCCATGGCATTTTTCCCAAAGTATTAATAATAATGTATCCCATGGTATTTGGCCCATATACCTTCAAAGTAAGTATAAAAAGAGGTTTTACCATACCTCTAGTTTATTTATCTATTTTTTTTATTTACCATATTTTTTTTGAGTGTTCAAAAACCTCTTCATATTTTTAATTTATATTGTTTAAATTTATTTTTGAAATAATTTTTAATTGTTTATTTATATAGTTATGTAAGTTATTGTTTATGTCGACATTATTTAGATTTTATTTTTTAATTTTTCTTTAGTTTTTTTTTAAATTTTTTTAAATTTTGGCTACATACTTACACATCGGGGTCATACTGGTCTGTAGAATGTGCATCCTCGTACAGTAGGAGTTGTGACTCTCTAAATACCTGATAAATACTGATAGGGGATACTATTTATAATTAATAATCCAATCACGAAGGTAGTCTTCCATAAAGTATTTGAATTCTAGTATGCCTACAAATTAAATAGATTAAACACTCTCGTCCAAATAGATTTTTAAAATGTACATCTCAGAAGTAGATGAACTGAATCCTCAATTTCCTCCATACATAATGTGCAACATCCAATACCAACAAATTCTCTTCAAAACGGATTATCCAAAGTCAAAATCCTTCCTTTCTAGACGAAATAGGAAAAGACCTTAAGCTTGGTAGGAATATGCCACTTATATAAATGCATAAACCATCAACACCATTTTGATTGGTGAGATGAAAGAGAAATAAACCAATATGCCTCCTTTACCAGTAACTGACCTTGCACCATGTTACTAGCCTACACAAATTTTTCCTCATCTTCATTGAGAGACATGCCCACTTGTGTAAGATCCTGAATGTATCTATTCCATCTATTACCATGAACACAAAATAAACTAATGTCGATAACCTGCATCCACTTGGGGTTAGAGAAGTCATCATTTACTGCAATTTGGTTTATATATTAAATGCCAAGATTATGAATCCTTCGAAGAATATCCATCAGAAGAGAGTGCTCCCCCATGAAGTTGTAAATAGGGTTTAAACCAAATTCTATGTTTGCACCATTACCTATATGTCAGTTGATATTTTTTAGGATCCATGGTTGAACTTTCATAAAGCTCCTCCAAATATATGATATGTCGCTAGGAATTTGTTCCCCATCCCTAATCCATTGAAGAAAAGACTGATTTTGAAGATATTTAGTTTTAATGATACACTTCCAAAGGCTAAGCCCATTCATTTCTTGCCATAAACTCTTCATTAATAAGGCCCAACTTAGTCTCTCAAGATCCATGATGCCCCGATCCCCATATTCTTTCCTCTATGTTAAGACCTCAATACTCATAATTTCCATCCCAAATAAAGATAGAAATAACAGAGTTGATTGTGTTGATGATATTCTTCTTCCCAATTAAAGCTACAATTTCCTTCTTCTTTTTTGTTTTTTTCCCTTAACTTCTTTCCTCTTCTCTCTCTCTTTTTTTTATCTGTTTCTTTTTAGGTTGACAAAAATAATTATATTTTGTATCGGGGAAGCATTGCAATTTCACTTTTTAGCATAATACAAAAAGAAGACATTGTCACACAACCTTAAGCATAATGTTTTCTAAAAATCTTGTTACATTACTTTTAAACAAGAAATATTGTCCTTCACATAAGGTTCACTCCTTTTACTTGAATAAATCCTATAAATGACGTCTATTGTTAGATATATTTTCCAATCCATAATGACCTAAACTACTAGAAAGAATGCATACTATTTTCTTTCTCATTTTCCTTTAGAGAGTGCTGAGCATTCTGAGTGGCCCCAACTATATCCAAATTTGTTGGTTCTTGTTCAATATATTTCGCTTCCTTCCTTTTAATATGTGTGGAACCCACAAAAATCCTCAAATTTGAGGCAACAATTTGAACCTTCCTAGGAATGTTTGTGATCACCCATCTTAAAGCCAAGTATTCCACTTCAAGAGCATCATTTTTTCTTTTCTGGTGTACCAAAGTCTTCATTGCAATTGCATAACCTATATTGTAATTCTCTTGAGCATGAATTCTATTAGTTATTGAAAATATGGAGGTTCTATTGTCAGTAATTAGGTCCTCAAGCTTGTAAAGAAACTATTGGATATCCAATATCTCACAACAAGAACAATGTACAGTGTGACTATGACCTTCCATGTCTTGTAGCTATAAACAATGGAGATCACAAAAAACTCAACGAGGGGCAAACCCTTCAATTATCATCTCAATTTTCCAATGAATTTGTTCCAAGTAGAGAAATTCAATCCCAAAACTCACCTCAATTTTTCATGTGGCTTATTCCACCCACAATATTTAGGCCAACCCTAGAGTCACCTGCAACACTATCAACAAATGAAGAGAGAGATAAATTTCCACTGAAAAACTACAAATCTACTAAGTCAAAGACAAATGTGAAACATAATAACCATTGGCACAAATTAGGAGGGTTTTGAGGTTTGCAAGACAAACACTGGAAAAAGGATACCATTCTATGTTACAAGAAAGGAATGAACCAATACCTGAACTTTTCTTGTAGTATTCATAGTCCCGCCTACACTCACAATAATAAAAAAACTCCAATTATGCATTAAACTTGGCGTGTGTGTAAAAAACCCACCTTTACCCTGTTTTGTAATTTAAAAATCATGATTGTAATGCCAACATGGAGGCATGACTGGCTAAGGTAATTGAGTCATAAACTCAAAAAATTAAATGTAAATTTTAAATGTTGGACTTAAGGAGTGGAAAACATAGATCCATTGTTTGAGGGAGGTGGTGAGCTTACTTGTTCGAAAAGCCTTAGAGTTATTGGAAGTCAGTTCTGACCCAATCAAGAAACCACCACCTTACAAAAGTTTACGAGATTAGATTGGGGTGGTGAAGGGGAAAGATGGTGCCCATTCCCCTCAAATTTCAAGGAGAGATTGTGATCCTTCAAAAAATGAAGGGACGAAGAGGAAAATATATGTGCACACAACATAAAAGTGAGAGGGTTATTCTTGATCAGATTCTCCTTCTACTTCTTCTCAGTTGGTTGCAGTTCTTTTGAGCATTCAATACTAGAGAAAATAGTGTGGAACCATGGAACATGATAGAAGGAAGCTGAGGAAATTGTGAAACTAATTGTTGAGCCTTGTGATCTATGAATTTTGGATGCTATTCTCCCTATGATTTGTGTTGAGGCCACTTGACTATGTGTCCATGCTTGAGTGGTCAGTTGGAGGCTTAATGGATGACCAAAGCACTATGGTGTTTGTTGTATAGCTGATAAACCACATGGATAGGGAAATATAATTCACTGGGTTCTTGTTGGAGAGTTGATAAACCATGTGGACAAGGAAATATTTGTGCTTGTTGGAGAGTTGATAAACTACCTACTGACAGTGGACTACAAAACCTTGTGGTGCTTGCTATAAAAAGACATGTCATAAACCACTTGGATAGTGGATTCAATCTCCTGGACTGAGCAACCCCTCATCTAGACCCTGGATGAAGCCCTGTGAATAGACTCAGGAGAGTAAGTGGGTAATTGTGGTGCTTATTGTCATATGACAACTGATAAACCACCTAGATAATGGAATCCATATTTGTGTGTTTACCAAGCATTTGGTGTGAATTTTCCCTTGAGAAAGCATCCCCTCAGACCTTGGATCTAGATCGGGGGTGGTCAATTGTAAGAAAGGTTGTAGTGTGGTTTTCCTATGGTTAGGTAGAGAGTGGAAGTACCCTCCTTCAGATACTAACCATCATAATACATTCAAATAATGCATATATTATGCATAGTTGGATTATGGACTATGATAGTCTTTGTTATGTTATTGATTGTTGCAGGGCCTGATATGTTCATAAAAGGATATAGTCATTCATTGATATATAAATGACTCATAGCTATTTTAGGTCAATGGATTCCATGACCAGTTGCACCACGATGCGACTGCCATGCTCTTGAGTTGCATATAGTTTTATATGCTATTAGTTGTGTTAGCACATGTAACCTTTTGGTAAAAATTCACAAATTTGGCCAATGTTAATTTGAAAGGTCACTTGGCTCTTAGCATTGATTGCACTAAGGCTTTGGTTTTATTAGGAAAATGGGAGCTTGAAATCAAGTTTGGAGCTTAGTTTTGGACCAAATTTTTTAAAGGTGGGCTCAAGCTGTCTTTAAAGGAGTTAGTTGGCTTCCGAACTTGGAAAATTGCTTAATAGTTGTGTGGGTTTATAAATTTGGTCAATATCTAATATAAAGGGTGTGGGTTATTTCATTGGTTTGAAATTTAAATAACGAAGGTTGAAGTTGGTAGAACCTTCAAAATTTACGCGAGATTTAAAAAATAAATACAAAAGGTTTTTTTTTTTAACTAGAACGGATAATTTTATTGATAGAAATGGGATGGCCAGAGCCAAAACAAACATTTCAGGTCACTGCTTCATACATATCACTGTTTTTACATGTACTCCTTGTCCTATTAGGGAATGTTTGCCGTGTTCACTTCTCCTGCATTTAAGCTGATCATGCTCATTTCAAGAGTGCATCCAATGTTTGCTAGCCTGTCTGCTTCTGCATTTAAGTCTCTGAGGATGTGGAAGAATTGAGCTGAGGGGAAGTCCTTCAAGAATCTGTTCACTCTTGCAAGCTGCTTATTTAACACTGGGTCCATGAGCCCTTTCTTTTTTATTAGAGATTTTATCAGCAGCTCTGAGTCTCCGAACACTAATATTTCGCTTGGATTCTCTTTCCTAGCCAGCTGGCAGGCTTTTAAAAGACTGAGAACTTCAGCCTGATTGTTGGTTTTTGTCCCTAGTCCCCAACTGTAAGTCTCTTTTTCCCCATTCGGAAAGTAAATAACCCCTCCTGCTCCTGACCTGCCTGGGTTGCCTTTTGAGGCTCCGTAAAAAAAGATGGTGCATTTTCCTTGTGATTTCCACCACTTCTGAAAGCTGTCCAGCGTATCTCTGATCTGCCATTTTTCTTTGTGTTTTGGACGAGTACATGCTGAAGGTGTTGGTTTGGGGGAGAAGCCATCAAGCCAATTCCTTTCTTCCTTTCCAAGGGAGCTGTCATCTTTGGCATTTGAGTGTCTCAGAGTTTCCAAAAAGAGTTTCTTGGCCTTATCTGCTATGATATCTGCAGTGGTTTCTTTTTGGTTAAAGACCATTTCATTCCGGGCCAACCACAACTTCCAGCATATGTATTTTGGGGCTGCGATCCAAACCTTGTGCCAGAGAGATTTGTCTGCAATGCTGCCGGGGTATCGAGCTTTCCATGTCTTGAACATGTCTCTGGTCGAGCAGTGTGTAGGGGTTCTCACATTCAGGCCAGTCAAGTAGATAGACCAGGCCTTCTGAGCAATCTCACACTCAATAAACAAATGATCAGAGGTCTCTAGAGCGTTTTTGCAAAGGACACATCGATGGGGGCCGGCTATATTTCTTCTGTTCAGGTTTTCTCCAGTAAGTATTTTGTTGTGGTACAAAGTCCAGGTAAAGAAATTAATCTTAGGGATGCTGAAATTTTCCCAAATCTGTTTCCACACTGCTTCGGGATGTAAAGAATCCTTCTTACCTTGCAGCTGCAGATATCCTTGTCTGGCTGTGTATACCCCGGTCTTTCCCCAACCCCAGGAATCTTCCTCATCCTTGTGCACTGGTGTGAAGTCTGAGATAGCAGCTGTGAAGACTCTTAACTGATTGTTTAAGTGTGCTGGTATGACAGGTAGAGACCAACTCTGCCAGTTGCCTTTTTGATCCCATTCAACGATGTCCTCAATTCTGCGGATTCCTTTTGAGCTTAACCAAGCTCTTAAATCTGCGATTTCTGAATTTGCTGAAAGAGGAGGATGACCCATAATCTGCTCTCTCCACAGCAAAGTATTTTTCCCATTCCCTGGGATTTTGTAAAGGTGCGATCTGAAGAAGCCGACAGCTTTGCTGCAGAGCTTCCATGCCTGCGTACCCCTGGGAGAAGTCACTGGATTAAAGTTGAAAATCGATTGATTTTTGAGGTACTTACGATTAAATATCTGGCTGACAGGGTGTGAAGGATCGATAAGGAGCAGCCACAGCATCTTACATCCCAAGGCTAAATTGGAATGCAGAGGGTCCCTGATTTGAAGGCCGCCTTCATTCAATGGGCGCATCACTGTGTTCCAGTTGACAAGATGGAACCGATTGCTATTGACGCGCCCTCCATTCCACAAAAAGGTGCGCATCAAACTGGAGATGCGATCAGCTATTTGACTTGGAGCCAACGACAGGGAGGCTTGGAACGTAGGCATTGCAGATAAAACAGAGCGAATTAATGTAAGTTTGCCGCCTGTTGAAAGCCAGGTTCCACCCCACGCATTTATCTTTTTCTTGAGCTTGAAGATCACCTCTTCCCATAAGTGATTTCGATTGGATCCCTTGGTTAATGGAAGGCCAAGATATTTTATCTTATCCCAGTCAGCATAGCCATTGAAACCCAGCTCTCTGGCGATCCTTTCAATTGTGTTTTTCTCAGAGTTCCAGCCATAAACAGCGCTTTTTCTCTCACTGATTAACGCTCCAGAGATTTTGCAAAACTTTTGAAGGATGGTCTTGAAGATGTTGGCAATTCTTAAGGAAGCTCCCCCAAGCAGAAGTGAGTCGTCTGCAAAGAAAGTGTGGTTCACTGGAGCAATGCCTTGCGCAATTCTGATCCCAGGAATTGAGCCTGTTTGTTTCTCCTGAGTCAGCTTCCTGCTCAGTGAATCCGCCATCAGAATGTAAAGGAAGGGGGAGAGGGGGCAACCCTGCCTCAATCCCCTAGTGGCCAAGAAAAAGTTTGCTGGTCTTCCATTAACCATTGGAGCTATCCAGATGTTCTCAATGCAAGCTTTAATTAGGTTAATAAATTCATGACAGAAACCAAATGCAGCAAGAACCTTGAACAGAAAGGAACGATTCACTCTGTCAAAAGCATTACACATGTCCAGTTTTATGATCATACCTTGTTCTTTCCGGGCGTAGCTGGAGTGTAGTGCTTCTTGAACTTGGATGACGTTGTCTAGAATCTGTTTGCCAGCCACAAATCCCCCCTGAGCCGGAGAGATGAGTTTATGAAGGAGGGGCTTAATTCTGTTAGCCATTAGCTTGGCCACGATCTTGTAAGATGAGTTGCATAAAGAGATCGGCCTATACCTGTCAAAGGAGCCAGGATTAGTCTCCTTGGGGATTAAAGCGAGAAAGGTGGAGTTAATTCCACCTCCAACTTTAGCCTTCCTCAAGAATCCCCTTATCATTCTGAAGAGGTCCAATTTGATTATCTCCCAACAGATTCTATAGAAATGCACGGAGAACCCGTCAGGTCCTGGAGCTTTGTCTGGTTCCATGGACCAGACAATGGAGGTTATTTCTTCTTCTGTAGCTGACCTTGTCAGGGCTTCATTATCTTCCTTACTGACTAGGTTTGGGATGTTGGATAGAAACTCTAATGCATCCTCCTCATTCTCGTTACTTTCTGCACTAAGAAGAGTTTGGAAATGATTTACTGTTGCTTCTTTGATTTGAGTGTGACCTTTATACACCTGGCCATTGGAGGAGGTAATTTCTGCTATGTGATTTCGAGAGAGGCGAGCCCTGCATTGTCTATGGAAATAAGTGGTGTTCCTGTCCCCGGATTTAAGCCATAAACTTCGAGATTTTAAACGCCAGTACTCCTCTTCATTTCTGAAGGAGCTGTAAGTATTCCTTTGGGCTGCTTTCTCCAAGTCTAAGTCTGTGGGAGAAGGATTTTTCTCCTCCAGATCGAGTTGTATACCTTCCAGCAGCAGAACAACCTCCTTCCTCTGACTAGTGGGGGTTTTCATAGAGTTTTTTATCCAATCCTTAAGGGCTTTTTTGGTTTTTTTCAATTTTTGTTCCCAAACAAAACTTGGTGATCCAGAAACCTCTATCTCCCATGCAGTTTGGACAGTGTCAAAGAAGCCTTCTTTTCCAGCCCAAAGAGGGCTGAAACGAAAAGGGAGAGGGCCAAGGTCTTCTTCTTCTTTCAAGCATAAGAGGATTGGCTTGTGATCCGACGTGAGTTTTGGGAGGATCTTGCTGAAGACAATCCTATTGTCCAACATTAACGAACTGCTGATAAGAAATCTGTCCAGCCTGGCAGAGATATGGTTTTCCCCTGTTCTATTATTAGTCCAGGTGTATTTGCCTTTTACTGGTTTGTGATCTATTAGGTCCCACTGCAGAATCAGATTTTCCACCATGTTGAGAAAGGGATCCCTTGAGTAATTCCCTCCTCTTTTTTCTTTGGGGTCCAGTATTATATTCAAGTCACCTCCTATTACAATGTTTGAGGGATTGATTTTCTCTATGTATTCCAGGAGTGATCTCCAGCACTGTCTCTTTTCATCATAATGGACTGGGACATACATGTTGAAAAGAGCTAGAGAGGTATTGCTTGCAATATGGAGAAGTTCTGTATATATCCAGTGTTGGGTCTCCGAGTACTTTTCTAATGAGAAGGAATTTTTTGACCAGAAGGTTCCTATGCCACCGGCCGACCCTCTTGCACTCACAGCCTTTCCAGCATCATATTTCCACTTCATTGAGCTAGTGTTTAGAAGGGTTTCCCCTTCTATTTTGGTCTCTTGGAGCATAAGTATATCCACGGATTCCAGCTTCAGGAGATCTTTGATAGCATCTGCCTTACTGGGATTTCCCAAGCCCCTACAGTTCCAAGAGACCATCTGCATCATTTACCGCTTGAAGGGGTGGGGCCTCCTCCCTTGGGCGCCCTTGGTCTTGTATTTCTCCCTAGAGTCATTTCAATGGTGGATTGACTTCCTAGGGTTTTCTGCCTTTCTGATTCCTCTTCCCTGGTTTCCTTGTTTGTTCTTCTTCCCACTTTTTTGGATGGCCTTTCAAAGGTTTCTTCATCTGATGACCCCATGTTGTCTAAACTCTTCTTTTTTTGTTTAATAATGTCAGCATATGAGGGATAAGGAGTGTTGCTGGGTACCTGATTTGGAGTGTTACCTGGCACTTCATTGTCTGTAGTATTCAGCTGAGGTGCATCTTCCTGTTCAGCCTCTGGAGGATCTGTCGGAAGAGCAAGAGATTCGAATGGATTTTTATCTCCTGCACTGCTGTTAGCTTCCCTGCTTTCACTGTTTTGGTTACTTGCGCCTTCCTGACCTGTTTTGTTCCCTGTCTCTTTTGCATTTCTTTTGTTGTTTTGTCTATTGCTTGCTGTTCTCTTTGCTTGCTTCCATTGTTCGCCATTCTCTTTCTCTGCTATTTCCTCATTCTTTTTTTTGCAGTATCTGGCAAAATGCCCGTATTCATGGCAGTGTCGACATTTAAAGGGCAGTTGCTCGTAGTCGAGTTCTTGAATGTGCGTCCAGTCTGCCACTGAAAGATTGATGGCTTCGGGGAGTCCGACCTCCAAATCGACTTCCACACAGATACGGGCGCAGGAATACTGATCCTTCCTCGGGGCCTGATCAATATACCTGCCTAGAGCATTGCCGATGGATTGCAATGATCTCTGGCTCCAGCAATGAAGAGGGAGGTGCGGGAGACGAACCCAAACAGGAACAGCAGTGGGCACATCTTGTGCAGGGTCGAAATCTGGAGACCATTTGTTCAGATAAAGCCCTTGAGGGCCCATGAAATAAGGCCCGTTTCTGAAGATCAGACTTCGATCTTCCACACTGTCGAACACGAAAACGAAGAACCCCTTTCCTACAAAATGACTTTTTACTCCTTCCTTGACCAATGGCGACCAGTTTCGCTTGACCCAATCTTCTACTGCTTTTGGTGAAGGCCATAGCCCGGTGAACTGGCCGATGAGACCTCTCTCAGCCAGGTTTATTGCTGTTCTGCAGGCATCGTCCACTGGGAGCGACACCGTAGGGATTTTGTCCAGTTTTTTAACGAACTTGAGCTGAGAGGTCGAGGGTGGTCTCTTGTTGGCAGCTGCAACAAGGGATCGGAATGCCTCAAGATCAGAAGGCGGGAGGGCAACTCCATCTGATGACATGGTTGAAGAAGAGAGGTTCAATGCAGGAACTCCATCCGCTGAAGCTGATCTAACGCCAAAGAGCAGGGCGCAGGGGCGGAGTCTCTCGCTGGGGAAGATCCGATCGGGAGAGCGCTCGAGGCGGAAGCAGCCGCGGGGAGCCGAGCTCGAGGGACGCGGAAACGGCGCGCAAAAAACAATTTGTTATATTATTAAATACAAAATTTTTTATTAACATAAATATTTTATATCAATAATTTAATCCAAACATTAAATGGTTTTATCATAAATGATTTTTATGATTTTGCCGGATTAAATTTACTGTTAGACTTTGGTAGATACAATAGAATGGAATCAATAGTTTATAGGAGCTTAAAACTATATCAATACTGGATAGCTTTTAACTCGTTAATATGGCTAATATACCTAGTTTCCTTAGGGTAGGTTGAGGCTATCAAGTTTATATTTTGATAAATAGAAGAATGGAAAGGTACTGCTAAATTTACAAAAAAAAATATGTGGTTTTTGATGGAATATGTAGTTTTCCAAAACCAAGGCCAAAATTGTTTTAAATGGATATTTCATAAGTGGATATGAGATTTGGGAATTAAGTAGTCTCCAAATATTTAAGAGTTGGATATGGGAATTTAGATTTATTTCAAGAATAAATTTCTAGATTTGGATACCAAATATATTTTGTGTAGAGCATTTCCAGATCAGATAATTGGTATCAAATCCTTCCTTGCATTTCCATATGGAAAGTTGAAGATTGCTTCCAAATTTCAAGGCATGAAATCAATAAACTGAAGATCCGATCCTCAATCGTGAGCACATTCCAACAACAAATTCAGTAGTCAAAATCTTAACATATACACGGTTGGAAACAAAACAATTTAGAGTGGTTTCATGAAATTTGGGTGACATTTTAATTCTTTCAACAACGAAATATTTGAGGTCAGAGACAACTTAAGAATATCATACATCCCAAAGAAACCTCCAGGAATTTAATGGTCTCTTTGAGAAAATCCATGACACTTGGTAACATATGGCAGAGTATCCAAAGCAAGCACCACATCAGCTCCAACATTCCAAATTCTGAGGATAAACATCAACAACCTCCAAAAATTCAAGATACCTGGAAATTTTTTCCACATTTCTGGCAACTTGTTTTCTATTTTTAGCATGTGGGTTAGATTTGTATCTCAGAATATAGGAGCAGTTTTAGAGGATACTTGGCTATATATTTTGAATGAAAATACTTGTAAAAGAGGGGGGACCCTTTTGAAAGGAGGCCTTTGGTAATGTATATTGAGACTTGCTTATCTCTTTGAAGTTAATATAGAAACTTTTCTTTTCTGGACCTGAGATTCATTACAACATTATTGTTTAATATGTGTTCTCAAAATTCATTACTGTGTTTTTTCTACTGGTATACTCTGTATTTTAGTGAAGGAATGCATCCATGATAGATGCTCATTTCATTATGATTATACCTATTATGTATCTGCAAACTATTGGTACAAAATTCATCCCTTCTTGATGCTCTATTCTAGTGATTTCCCTTTTGTACTTTCTTCTAAAACTGTGTTAAGAGATTCATCCTCGATAGATGCCTCTTGTGCAGTGGGATTTCCTTTATTTAAAACTGTCATTTCATTATCTTTATTAGCTAAACATATGCTTACCTTGCCTCATATTTTTAGAATGAATCTAGCCAGTTATTAGCTGTAAGCCATTGATATTCAACTTTTGACTCCATTGCCCAATGGTTTCTTTTTAAAGCTTGTCCAACCAGCCTTCTTAAATCCAACCATGTTCATTTACATTTCTGGCCACTGTGGTTAAATCCAAGCTGCTATTTTAGTGATCTTGGGTAGTAGACTTGCTGAGGGAGCCCCCTCTTGTTGAAAGGGCCATCTTTCAGCCTAAAGATTGGTCTGAAATGATTACCTTGGGAAATACTTTGACACAACCCAAAGTAAATTTCTAAGTGATAAAATCTTGGTTCCATTGTCGGGAATCGATTGTTATTATTTTCCCTAGGAAGAACGACATTGTTTCAGTTCTAAGGCCTGATAGCATCAGACACTTAGGAACATATTGGTTGTATTCCTACTCTGGAGACTCCACACATCAGATAATCTGTTTGAAGGTGATTCCATTGGTAAAATAATTGAGAGCTAAATATTTCATGGAAACTTCATTGTTCAAAGAGAACAGAGTATGAAGAATTTCTTGGTTTTAGAATGGCAGGCTTAGCTTTCGATCCAGGTACTTCATCAAACAAAACAACAAGGTTTGTGGTAGATATTGTTTCTCTTCAAGATTTTATAGAATGGATATATATATTTTCTAATGATAAAAGGTATGAAGATATTCGTTCAACTTTGTTTTCTTATTTAGATTCATGCAATATATTTAGCCAAGAAGATAAGTTTTATTGTTTAAATAAACTCGTTAAGGAACTTGAGAAAGAATAAGAAAAATTGTTTGATCAAAGAAAGTCTCAATATTTTCTTTGTTGGGACATTTCTTTTGAAGATATTTATGAAAAAAAATAGGAAGAGTATGAATAAAAAACAAATGAAGCATTATCGATGTATTCAGAGCAGTATAAAGTAGGATATGAGGCTGCGCTGGGTCACTATTACAAGTATTATGATCTCAGACCCAAGGGTAGTAGTCCAAAGCTCATCCTTCGAGCAGAAAATGAGTTTTCAATTAGCACATGGCTTTCAAATCAAAATAAAAATGTCGTTCATAATTCAAAAATTTTAGACAATCACATGGATATGCTTGTTGAATCATACAAAGAGTCACCTTTAGAAATTCCTGTAGCACATGCTGAGGCAGTTCCTTTTGAAAGTGTCCAAGAATATTCTAAGTATTTATTCGCAAATGAAAACAATGATCAACAAATTGTTTCATATTTTTTTGAAAATGGTCACAAGAGTTATAATGAATAATTTGAACAAGGAACAACATAAAAAGATCATACATATTCTAAGTATTTATTCGCAAATGAAAACAATGATCAACAAATTTTTTATTTTTTATTTGAAAATGGTCACAAGAGTTATAATGAATAATTTGAACAAGGAACAACATCAAAATATCATACTTACTCTTATCTTCTTGCTGATCAACAAGAACTATTTATGTATTCTCTCAAGGATCCTTTCACAGCTCTACTGGAATCTTCAATGGAAATGAGTTTCGTAATGATCATAAGTTAAGTAGAAAATTTCAGATGGTGGAACAAGCTATCATATATCAAGAATGTATGTGTGATTGGAGAAGTGGAATGCCCGTTTCGATCCAGTATCCAACATATTGATTGGCTTCATTGGAAGTGTGAGATCACTTGATTCAGCTTTTATGCTGAGCAAGTAGAGTAGGATCATTTGTATATAAATAGGCTTGAGGATCAAGCATTTTGTCAGTTTCAGTTTTAAACTTCAGCATGTGTACTTTCAGTATTTTAGCAACTATTGGTTTTTTAGTGCAGAGGTTATAGGTTAGAGCAGGTTTCAGGTTTCATTTTGAAGTTGGGAGCAACCCAATGGATAAGACTACCTAGTCTACAATGTTCTTGACACCTCCTAAAAGAGCTACCATTCCAATTGGAGCCAATGTTAGCACATGTAATTTTTTGGTAAAAATTGGCAAATTTGGCCAATGTTAATTTGAAAGGTCATTTAGCTCTTAGCATTGATTACACTAAGGTTTGGGTTTTATTAGGAAAATGGGAGCTTGAAATTAGGTTTGGAGCTTAGCTTTGGAATTTTTTTTAAAAGGTGGGCTAAAGTCGTCTTTAAAGGAGTTAGTTGGCTTCTGAACCTGGAAAACTTCTTAATAGTTGTATGTGTTGCTAAATTTGGTCAATATTGAATATAAAGTTGGCAGGGTCTTTAAATTGGTTGCAGACTTCTACATTTCGCAGAAGAGGTTAAAGTTGGTATAACCTTAAAATTTGCCCATATTTTTTAAAAATAAAAATACAAAAAGTTTATTAATATAAATACTTTATATTAAAATATTTATATTAATAATTTAATACAACTAGAAATTGCACCACATGTTGCAAAAGAAACGTCGTAAGGAAATAACATAAGAAAGAGTAGCCTAGAATAAATATGATGTCGCAGAAAAGGAGCCATCGTGGAGGAATGAAAATCAAAATTTTCTTCCATGGAAGCAGGTTGTGAAATCTTAATGCAATATTGCTTCCTTGAGCCTTACAAATCATGAGGCCTATGTTGAAGTTAAGTTAAATACCTTGTTTGATCATGCCAACATGAATGCCTCATGAATAAAGAAATAGATTGTGATTTTCTACCTTCAAAATTAAAGGTCGTTTTGGTGCAGTTCCTCCATATTTAATCTTGATCAATTCCTATTGAGTCACCTATGTATTATTTCCTTCATGATATTTGAAAATATTAAAAATATCACATTTTTCTTTACCATTTATGTCCCTAGTGTTTGCCATGTTCTCATTTTTTCAGTATCACTGATATGAAGTTGGTTTTTTTGTTCTTTGTGCAGACAATAAAAAATGTATGGAGAGGTGGCTTTCATCACTTCAAGAGCAGTAAAAATAAGGCGATTGAGAAAATAGCTCCAACACCGAGAGAGATTTGGTAGCATTTATGGAGTCGACGAACATGTCTTGTTCTGTGGTGTTGGCTACTCGACATAGCTTTCTTGATCTTGTGTAGAAGAAATGGATTTTTATTTTTCTTGTATTACATTAACCATGAAATTTCCAACATTCAAGGCACACTTTCCATCACATTTGTAGAGAAAATTATAACAGAGTATTACACAATTCTTATCAAACCTAAATGCTCCTATGTGCAACAACGATGAATTTCATCACTTAAGAGGAGTAAAAACAAGTTTATTGAGAAAAAAACTCCAACACATTTGTAGAGAAAATTATAACACAATATCACACTTTTCTTATGAGAGATAAATGCTCCTATATGCAACAACCATGGATTTCATCACTTAAGAGCAGTAAAAACAAGTTTATTGAGAAAACAACTCCAACACATTTGTAGAGAAAATTATAACACAATATCACACTTTTCTTATCATATCTAAATGCTCCTATATGCAACAATGATGGCTTTCATCAGTTCAAGAGCAGTAAAAACAAGTTTATTGAGAAAACAACTCTAGCACTAAGAGATATTTGGAAGCAACTTTTGAATTGGTGAACATGTCTTGCTCTATGATGTTGGATATTGAGCATAGCTTTCTTGATCTTGTATACAAGACCACAAATTTGCATGTAGCTTATACTGCATTAACCATGAAATTGCCAACATTTAGGGTACATTTTCCATCACATTTGTAGAGAAAATTACAATAGAGTATCACATTTTCTTATCATATCTAAATGCTCCTATATGCAACAACTACCTTGTGCCTCATAGTTTAAATTTGTGCAAGGAGGAGGAGAGGAGGAGTGTCAAGGTGCAAGCTAGAATATGAAGAGAAAAAATAATCTTGTTTGGGACTTGAGATAGACTCATTCTCTGCACATCTAGATTAAAGCTTAATAAGAAAAAATTCACCATACTTTGAATTTTTTAAATACATATCTTAAAAATTAGAATATCAATTTAATACATTTTACTTAATTACACATTTAACAATATTCATTTAAAAAATACAAATACAAATTACTATTTAAAATAAAAATAGTACAACACATTTAACAATATTCATTTAAAAAAATATAAATACAAATTACTATTTTAAATAAAAATAGTACAACACATTTAACAATATTCATTTAAAAAAATACAAATACAAATTACTATTTTAAATAAAAATAGTACAAAGAATCACAGTAATTACCATGGTTCCCATGTACCTTCCTCTTATTACTTTTTAAATACCCGATGTTTGTAACTTATTCTTAATAAAATAGTGTCAATTTTGTAAAACTATAATCTACAACTTTCACTTTTTATAGCTTTGGTGGAAAGGTAGAGTATCTGAATTTAGTTACCCTTTAAGAAGCATTATCAATTATTGTACCACCCACCTCGACATCCAATCTAGACATCTTAGGATATTCTAAATTTATCAAGAGTGTAGAATTTTTCGGGTGGTGTTTTATGTGCATTAAAATTCCCATGAGGTCCATCACTATGTATGGGGTTCATTGCAACCTTGGATATATTCTGTGAGTTGTTGTGATTTTTTTGTTTGTGGCTACAACTTATTTTTGGTTGTCACCTAGTTATCATGATTCAAAACTTTGTTATCATCTCAGATCCTTATAGAATTAGATATATTCTGTGAACTAATGTGATGTTTTGCTTGTCACAATGATTCAAAAATTAGTTATTATACCACAATATTGACTTTCTAGTTGTCTGTTTTGTTTATGAACCCTTTAAAAAAACCACAAGAACATTTGATTTTACACTATGATCTCCCTAGTATGGATGGGGGTTTCAAAATTTGGAGAGTAAATTGAGCGGTTATTGTTAGAAATTGTTGTATAAGATGGAAAATTTGGATGGTTTCTGGACAATATGGATGTCATAAGAGATATCTATTTTGAATTTTTTGGTCTCTTTGGCCACCATGCATCTAATAGGATCCATTTCAACTCAGAATGTCAATAAATCACAGTGTGAATGATAACTTGTGACATCTCTATCCATTTTCTTTGATTGTGGATCAAGTTATAAACTAATAACTTGTGAAATACCTAGCCATTTTCTTTGATTGTGGACCACGTTATAAACTAGAATAAACTCTCTATTCAGAAGACACTACAATATATATTGGATGCAGGGAAAGTTTATGGTAAAACTTGTACAAAAAACCCCTTAGGGTTGTCTCAACTTTATTGTTAATTATATAGTGTCAATTTTGTAAAACTATAATCTACAGTAAGGAATGAGTGGATTTGTTCTTTTGTGGGTTTTGCTTGGAATTGAAAGATAAAAAATTTATAAAAGCTAAAATTATGTAGTGAAAAACTTTGTTTAAATTTTTTTGAAAGAGTATGTATGTAGTTACAAACTGTTATGTAGTTAGAAACTATTACAATTAAGTAATTAAAGGTAATTTTAGTGTTATTAAAGAAATGATAATTATGAACATTCATCATTATTGCTTAAGATAAATCACATCCTATAAAATAATTTAGAAATTAAAAAAAATCACATATTTTAAAAAATTTCATTATTAATTTACTTTTCTATATATTAAGAAATACTACCCATGAATAATAAAACAATTGTAACATAAATAATATATAACAAAAAAACACATGTATTTTTCGAATAAAAAAATAGTTGTAACAAAAATAATATACAACAAGAAAAACTATGTATATTTGGATGTATGACATTCCACATGAATACCATGGGTCTATACCATGGGCTATTTTTATAGTTTATTATTATTTTATTTTATTATTTTTATTTTTTGTATTTTGACCTAGTTAAAATGTTCATTACATTATGTCAATCTTTTTATTTAATTTACTTCTTTTTTTTGTGTGATTTGACATAGTCAAACTGTTAAATTGAGGTTAAAATCTAACAAATTTTTAATAGCAACATTTTAACTTAAAAGTCACTAAAACTTAAATTCAATCTAACTTATTGAAAAGAAAAAAAAAACTAACATTATAAAAAACATATAAAAAACTATTTACTTGTGGATCTAATGGCCTAAAGCATTTCAATCGTCTAACATTTGATCCAATGACTCAAATATGGACACAGTGGCAGCTAGGAGAGTTGTTTTCAAATAATAACGCCTTACGAGCGTAACTATTTTTTTAATTATCAGCTTTATAAAAAAATATATGATTTTATATTTTCTATTTTCTAAGCATATGACAATTTAGTCTAGATGATGATTTTTTCATTAGAATCTAACAATTTTATTTTATTTTTTCAAAAAAATTGAAATTGGGTGTGTTTGAATCATTTTTTTAATGGTGGAAATAGATTCAACACCCTCAAGAGTCTCTGAAGCACCTAAAATTTTGAAACTTGACAATTATAACGGAGATTTCCAAATTTTTTTTCAAATCTCATCAAAATCATGCCCAAAAAACCATTGTCTTTTGGAATAAACACTATTTATTTAAACTATGCTATTCCTTCTAATTAATAAAAATTCCTTTAATACATTTTACCACCACTCACAATATCACAACTTAATATATACCAATCTTCCCATACTAATACTTATCCATCTTAATTATCCCATTGCTAAAATGAAAAACCTTTACAAAACGACCATAATGACATAAATATTCTAATCCTATATGATTTAACATAAATATTCTAACCGAGTATGACTTTGAAAAATATATTCCATAATACCATCCAATGCTATAACATAACATCAAATCATTACCCTTTGCTAATATAACAAGGGAACCTAGAGGAAGCAAGTCCCCACCTTGAGCAGGATCACTTGTAGATTGAAGAAAAGATTGAGCAATATGGCTTATTTCTACATGCACTGGGATGGATTGGATTCGACTGAATTATACGTGACTTCATTACATTGAAGGTGTAACTATAAGAAGAATCGGCTGAATTATACGTCTTGTTCCCTATGTGCATGAAAAACTATGTTGTTCCTTACTTACCATATGGTTAGTGTTATCTAATAAGAATCAATGGAGATATTACTTCTTATAAGCATTGTAAGCATTGTAACTATAACATAGTAATGTAGCATAATATGAGCTAATCTAAGCTTTCTTAGTAATGACTACACAACAACTTAAACATGTAAGATATGATAGATTTTTTCACCTATTTTTTAGCCTTTTAGTTTATAAGATAAAATATATTAGAAAATGAATATAATGGAAATCATATATATACCCATCTTTGAAAAAACATAGAAAATCTAGTAGTATTGGTTTGCTATACTTTGACTAGGCAATTGGATTTTATGGGTAGCTTGGGAAAATAAATATGGTTGAGAAACTGATCAATGATGTTATTGTAGAGGTATTTCTCATTATGTATTTTGAAGTGCAAACCTGACAATTAAAAATTATACTTGTATGTCTTCCAAATAGAATTCATTGTTCTATTTCATTACTTGCTTCCAGTAAGTTAGCCACTTTGACACTATTTGGATGCCATCCAGGCAGATGTAGGTGGCTCAACTATGCTTGTTGCATGAGAGGACTAGAAACATATGTTATATATGAGCTAAACGACACTACTATTAATAAGCAATTTGTACATTCTCATCTCACTCACAATTAAAATAAATACTAAAGTGATCATTGTTGTTGAAGAGAGTCTACTAAAGGTGCCTTTGATTTAATTTGGTATTCCACAGGTAGTGTGAAGTAGCCCATCCTCATGCAATTAAACACATTAAGAATATCAACTATTTATATTTTTTCTAGTAGCATATTTTCTGAGTAATTAGTAAGTATTTATTCATGTTTTATATGGAAAAAATTCTGGACACATTTGTTTTAAATCTAGTGACATTTTCTATTATTCAATTTGTTGTTCGATGGAGATCGAATCTATGTAAACACATATTGTAAGGCCTTCCATTTTACATGGCAACGATTTTTGTTAGTTACATGAATCAAGTTGCAAATATTGAAGGCTAGAACTATTGCATAGACCTTCAGGTGGAACCTTTATTAGAGTGCCACTCAACTTTAGAAATTAAAACCATTCATTCTTTCTACTATTTCTATTATCTCTATTTTCAAGCATTCAAATCCATGATATACTGTTATGTGCAGTGATACTAGTAATTGATTCCATTTTCATTTTGGAAATCAATTTGTTGAAAGATGTTGTTACCTTTGTAGAACATTGACTTCTTTTAGGCTAAATATTATCTACTCTTCCCCCACACTATTATAAAGCCTTGTTATTTTTATTGAAATATAACAAGCTTAAATTAATCACTCCTTTCCAAAATTTTAAAGATATCAAAATGATTGAATCCAATGTATGGCACGAAAAATCACTTGGTTCAGTGTTGATATTGGTTGTTGCAACTTCTTTCACCCGATGACAATCATATCCATGATTTAAACTCTCTATTCTCTATTTCTTCCCACAACCTTCTAATGCATTTGGAATCAAACTTAGTGAGTTTTGTGGATAGAGAATTTAATGTGAGAGTGTAGTTACATAAATATGAATACTATTATGTGATACCTGCAATAATTTTGTTTGAATGTTGGATTTAATGAATAAAGATGAATAGGGATAAATAGGATATTAATTCATTTCCAGGTTACATGCTACCTTCAAGTCTTTATGGGACACACCCATACTATGAAAGTAGTCCACATCATTGATGAGTTGTTGTAAGTATCTTCTTGTTTCATCTCCTCTTAGTATTCCATGGTTAACCTATCATTTCAAACTAAATGAGCTTTTAAAGGCCAAAACATAAAATAGTGCATACCCTAGTCATTTAACTGACAAATCCAATTTATTTTTGTCAAAAGACGAATGGAAATCATTGCTTAAAGAAATACATAACTCTTAATATTCGATAATCTAAGTGAGAAACTATAACTAAACCAACATATAAGGCAATACACAACTGTCAATGGTTGATTAAACATAACAACAACACACTAAATATTGACTTTTGAAATAAGCACTTCGAAAGTCCAAAAAAGAAAACATTTTGGTTTTAAAAGTGACCCATTTACCAAACACCTAAAGGAAAATAAAAGAGATGACTTTAAGAAGCATGTCCTCATGTATCTTGAAAGAAGACACACAAACATTTTTTTATTGTACGAAACAAATGAATGAATAATTTTTTGAAAAAAAAAGACTAAGTAATTGACATCATAAACATGAAGTTTAGAAAGTGAATCGCACCTGATCACTTCAATTTTCCAAGTGGATCATTTTTTTATGAATAAAAGAGTGTAAGGAAATTACAGTAAAAGCACGTTCTCTAGAGGCAAACGAGCATAAGAAAATTGTATTTTCAATTGCAAGAACTAAATGGAAAGAGCAATTTAAAAGAAAAAAGAAATCTAAGTAAATGTCTTAAAAAACATGAACTTTGGAAAGCAAAAAGCATGCAACCACTCTGGTTTTAAAAGTGTTCCATTGTCAAATGTCTTAAAGAGACTTGGTATCCTTTCTTCTAGTAGCGATATTTATAATAAATCTTTTCACTCGCATTTGGTGAATAGGGTTGGATATGAACATGTAGCAGAGATAAGGATATGTTTGTTTTAAAGAAATTCTTCCTTGTTGATTCATTACACTTGGAAAGAAGTATGTTACAATAGCCTAAGTTTGATAATCGTCTCATGGAAATTAAAGGCCAGTGCAACTAACATACATCCTACTTGATAAAAGGTAAAAGGCCTTGTTACCCCTCTTTCTGGCAGGGGTACCTATACCATATAACTTGTCATCTAAGTCATTGTACATGTGGAATGATTGGTTGAATATTCATTGTAACAAATTAAAAATAAACATGATGGAAAGAAAAATAAGGAACACCATTCTCAGGTCATACGTACTGATTCTCATGAGTCAAAGATAATATTGTCTTCAGGAAGAGAAGAAATTTGGTTGAGAATATAGCAAGACTTTCAACCCTTACATGAATACTCCATGTAAGATGATTTTTGTGAACTATTATATGTAAAGGCTTCAATTATAAAACATTCTCATGGATTTTCTAACTAGGATGATGATGTTCAACCTGTAGACTAAGTGTCATACTATTCAATTCTACACCTTGTGGTTGTTGCATAGACTCTAAACAAAGGCTGGAGAGTACTCAGTGTTCCTTATAAATTTATATGAAGTTTGTTCAGAAAACCTTTTAGGGGTAGTACTATGGGTCAAGAATGGTGCCTTTCTCTAGAGGAAGTATATGCTAACACTAGGAGTAAAGGTGAAACATGACATGAGACTCCCATTGTGAGCTTGAATCAGTATGAATAAAAACTATTAATGAATGAGATAAAATGAAGAAGGTTTCAATTATTAGTTATCATTTTGGTTTTGAGTTGTATGTGTAATGAAGTGTTCAAAATAGATGTGCAAAGGTTTGTCCAATGTTGTATAATTACCTAAGAAATTACAATATAGACCTTTGTTTTATTGGCCATGACCTAAAAACCATATGGAAACACTAGTAAATTTTAATTCCTAGGTATAATTAGTAACCCATTACAAACCGTATTATTCACATGAGTAAACTAGTAAATGAATTTTGAAATTTCTTCCCTAAAACATAAGATTCTATGCATGCACCAGTTCTAAGTCTAGAAAAAAAGAATTAAATATTCTATTCTCCATTCAAGATAGAGTTACTGGCCATCCATTTTCCCATCAGGTCAGCCTGTCCCAAATATAATCTATTCTATTATATACAACACACATATATCGCTTAATTTAGCCATACAGATGAGAAGGACAAATAGTATTGATAGGGGAAGGTTTTTTGGAGACATGGAATGGGAGACTCCTTATATACCAACATGAGGAACAACATATAAAAGATCAAATGTAAATTACTGAGACTAGGACAAGGGAGTTCCTAAAAACCTGCTACGTGTAAAGACTAAAGTATTATAGAAAAAAATATTATGCATCATAAATGAAGGGATATAAAAAAAGATAGGATATCTCTTTTTGGTGAAATATTAAGTTGAAATTGCTCATAATTTGTTGTACTTCATAATCTCTAGTGAACAGAGCATGCATTCGAGACATTTCAGCTGCAAAATTGAAAAACTTCACAGATCACGTGGCTTAGTAGACATGCCACTAAATATTTTTCCTTATAAAAATAAAATTGAAACATTTAAGTAAACTTTCTACAAAATCTTACTAATATACAATCAAAAGACGATATATCAATATGTGTATATTAGTTAGTAGCCCCCAAGATTACTTTAGAAGCACTATATCAAAGGGGCACAATCTATAGAAAAACCCAAAAACTCTATCAATAAAGAAAGAATCTTTGCAAGGTAAGAGAATCTCAAGGACTGGAATATGAAAAATTGCAAATCTATATGTAAGGGACAAATATTGATTAAGAGATAGATAACATATGAAGAACAAGTTTTTCCATCAGATAAATGTGAAATGATTTTTAGTAAAATATATGCTATGAAATGAAAATGCAATTCCATCATTTACATGAAACATGCCTTAATGATTATAAGGCTGCAAAAAACCAACATTTATTGTTTAACAATTTAAGCATTAGATGACACAACTATATTGGTATGGTGCCAACACTTAGGAGAGAAACAAAGAGAAATGTTCTACAAATTAATATTTTGTAGATACATGAAATTTTTGTTTATTAAATACATGCATTATGAGAAAAATGTTATAAAATAGATTTACTGGCTCGCAATCATCCAATATGTCTAATATTTTAGTATTGAATTGGTGTTCACACATTGTAGTTTGACTAAATACAATGACAAGGCTCTCTTTTATACCAAGATAAGTTGAACAATATGGAAGTATGGGAAAATAGGAAATCCAAAAAAATAAAAGACACATGGAGAGAAAATTTGGTATATTGATGTTAGTAAGATCATAAATAAGGCAATAGAATATGTAAACCTACATTTGTCTTGTTAACACTTCATTCAAAGCAAAGAGGAAAGGGTAAGGAAATTATCTGGCTTCAAAATCCTTGTAACAAGTAAATAAATTTTACTAATGTCCACCATTAATAACTCATATAATCCATGTCATTAAAGAAACAAATTTTACTAATGTACACCATAAATATCCCATTTCATTTTTATCAATAGAACATGCGTATGCATGTATATTGAAAAAAAAACATGGAATGCAGAAGGCATGCCTTAAAACAAATATACAAGCAATATTTATCTGATAAGCATACCCAATAAAAAGAAACACTCAAATTGATATAGTTGGTTCCCATGTAGACAGTTATGATACCCAGGTTATAGGTATAATATCCACATGATCTAAGATGGATATTTACCAACAGTCTGATTGTATATAATAGCATGGCATTTGAAGACAAAATCCCCTCTGGAGCTACAAAATGTTTGATGAGGGGTAGGAATCGGAAGAACTCATCCTGAGTTATTGGTTATAATGTTAAGTAGCGCCAACAAAAAATTGGCATGTAGGGTGATGCCTAGTCATTCTATGAAACTGTACTATGAAGTAGGTTCTCATAAATACAAGTGCACAACAGATCATCTGCAAAGGGGTTAAAGTGTTTTCTAAACATAATGTGTGGAATAAAAATTAAATTAAATTAAAATAACCCATGCATGCCCTCGCATGAGGGCCACTTTCCTCACCACTTTATCTCCATAACATATCATGGAAGCCTGAAACACACCACTCAATATTACCACTTAACATTGCATCATGCTAATATGTCTATATGGGGGCATATGGTTGTCTTTCCCATAATATCTATGTCAAATTGTACTGGTGGAAGCCACAACCTCATTGAGTGAAGCCCATACCATTAATTATAGAACCTTCATATTATTGGAGTATTCATTGATCACAGACTAGTGGAGCCTGCCTCTCCAACAACAATCACACACCATGGGGCAATAAATCCAAACATCTTGAACCCATGACTTGTGATGTTTTTTTGTGTCAAAATTTGTAGGGGTTTTGAGTTAAAGAAATCCAAATGGTTTGAATTCACAATCTTCCCTTTTAGTCAAACCCATTATTTTCCAAAAACATAAACCTAGCAATTATTTTGCTAAAATATACTAGGAATTTCCTCATAGATTATGCGAGTGGATCTATTGTTGCCTCTACAACTATTTGTTTTATTTTTTCCTCTACAACTATTATTGCTTGGTGATCATCCGACAATGAATGTTGCATGTGAGGTAAGTAAGGTAGAGACACTTTCATGACTATTAGTTAATGCAAATTTCAATAAATCCATGAGGAAGTAGGATTTTTGGTCTCTACCTAGAAAGACATTATAAAAATATACAAGGAGCTATTGAAATTAAAATTATGTATTGTAGAGGAAATTTATGATAAAATTTCTTGGCCCTAGGTCACCATGCAAGGATGGACATGCAAATTTTGGAACTAAGTGTAGTGTTGGGAAGGAACTTAATGAAAAAATCTAAAAATCATTTCCAAAAAATAAACAACAAACTAGATTTAGGATATAAAGGTGGCCTTTTCTTATTATAGTAGCATAATTGAAAGTAAAATTGAATCTCAAGGATCTAGGAATGCAAAGTTATCCGAAGTTGTGGCTTGTCAAAGTGGGTAGTAATAGATAAATTAGAAACAAACTTCAATATGCTTTATGAGCTAGTTTTGAATCCTGTTAGGAGCTTCCCTTATCTATTCACTCTTCCTAATATATCAATTGGTTCCCTTCACATTGAAATTGAAGATGAGGAAACAGTTCATCAAGCACAACAAGGAAATGGAAAACAGACATACAAAGATGGTTTACAACCTTCAAGTGGACATCAATCAGGAAAGAAAGCATGTTTCTTCCAAGTCTAGATTTTCAAATAAAATATAAGGTATTTTTGTTACTAGGTCACTTTATTAGGGATTACACTAGTCAAGTTTATAGTTGTATTGCACACAAATAATAGCTTGCCATTTTGAATTTTTGGGTCTTTTTGAAACCCTTGTCTCAAACAATTTAAATTTTTGTTTGCATTAACTTTTTTTATAGTGAAACCACAACCATGATTTAATAAAAATGATAACCATTTTTAGTTAACAAAAAATAAAATAAAATAAATATAATGCCCCACGCAATCTAACCAAAAGAAGAATAAGAACAAGAATGCCTCTGGTTCGACCTTCTTATTCACTAACATGTCAACCTTATTTCTAGCAAGGGCCATCACCAAATTTGGGTTTCTTGTAGCTAAATTAAAAAATTCAGTAGGGAATTATATTTCCCATATTACCAGGTTCAAATCAATCTCTTTAACTTCCACCGTAGTCAAAAGTGAGTTCCAAACATAAAAGTTGGTAATAACTTGTTTTTGAAGCTCCAACACCCAATGTTTTTCTCAGAAAAAAGAATCCTACATAAGAATAATATCGAATGAGTATAATTATATTGAAACTAACACCAACATTCACAATTATATTTTCAAATGAAATTAGCATGAAATTTTCATCCCAAAATAAAAAAATACTTCAAACATTTTCCACTCAGGATTGATTTGACACTTTTCTATATTTTATGCTCGTGAAAGTAATCATAATTTGACATTTTAATATATTTTCCCACTAGATCCTGTTGTCATGTTACTAAAGATGGGTATCAACAAGAAAAAAAGGCCAAGTATATGCAGTTAATGATCAACAAACAATGATAAAAAATGTGGAATATCATAAATGTTGAAAAATGCAACAAGAAAGTCGCAATTTGACTTTGCCTTGGTCAAATTGAGAAAATTCAAATTTCCACATCAAAAAACAACTTGGATGCAGTAACTTGTGTGACATGGCTCGTGTCACTTAGTTAGCTTAGTAAATTCGATTTAGAGTGCTTGGATTTTAGTTAAGCATGTGTGCTTGCTAATTTGTAGCAATCAAGATCATTTATTTCAAGTTGGTTTCCATTAAACTAGTTCTAACTATTGGAGGAACTAATGGAAGGTCAATTGTGTAGTGGGACTTCAGTCTAACTCATTGATCATCCAGTTAATTGATAAATCAACCCAAAATAGCTATTGCATGTAGAGAAATCGAGTTCCCCAGTTGTGGTGGAGATTCCAAGGCAGCGTAACATCAATAGTAGACTATTCTTGAGTGTATAGGTGTTCCATATAGTCAGATGATCAACCTTGGTAATTTCACAATAAATTGGAGGAAAATTCCTAAAAATAGGGGCCTAATTCCTTGGTAATTACGCAAGGAAATAGGGGCTCAATCAGAGGTAGGAATTAACTAATTCTGGGTTAGAGCTTCTCAGTGAGAAGAGAGATAGATTATTCACTTGTAGGTTGAGCTTAGAATGAGCTAGCAATTGTAACACATCTCTATTCATCATACTAATGCAAGTAGGCAAAGGGGTTTTTAGCATATTACTTTCCCCTCAAAAAATATTGTGTGCATGTGTGTTATTTCTCATTGCATGTTTGTGATTGATGTACTAAATTGTGAATTGAATTCTGAATAGAAGTAGAGTAGGTTTGAGTCTTGTGATTTAGATTAAAATTTCATGAGTAGATGAAAATATACACCATAATTTCTATATGGTATCAAAGAAGGATTCACATTAGAACAATAATTTCAAAGTTGTTTCCTAGGAGGTTTGAATTTTCAGATCGATGTAGCAGGATATCTTCAGAGTTGGGAATATGACCTTCAATGGGCTGAGACTAGAGTATGCCTTAGAAGGAAACTCTAATTTCATTGCATGGAAGGATTACATGGAGGCGGTGCTGGATGAAAACAGATTGTTGGAATATGTCAAGACAGGCATACTGCAACCAGGATCAGTTGATGCACATAACCTTGCTCAGTGGAAAAAATGTGTAGCGAATGTGAGGAGAACAATATTAGAGGGAGTACGAGATCAAATTGTCTCAAATATCCATGGGAAAGAAACTCCTTTCACAATGTGGAAAGCACTGAAAGAATTGTTTGATAATAATAATGGCCACATGAAGCTGGAACTCAAGGATAACCTTTGAAATATCAAAGTACAGAAGAATGACACTATTCCATAGTATCTGAGCAGGTTCACACAATTCCATGATGAACTTTGCAGGGATATTTTAAATGTTGTAGAAGATGACTTGGTAAGCCTAACACTCCTAAGCCTTCCCAAAAGCTAGCACAACTACCAACATTCGGTGAACGAAAGGGAGAAATTACCAAATTGAGAACGCTTATGGTTTGATTTGGTATAAGAGGAGATAAGGAGGAATACCAGAGATGAGACTTGATCTATAAACTGTCGTGGATATTCCACTGGACAGTTTATCACAACAGATTTGATAATATTATTCTAAAAATTTGATATTCTATACTATTATAGTTTCATTAAACTTTAATAAGATCCATATATTTAACTGTAATTAGTGAATGCATGCGAATATAAATTATGTAGAAAAGTATAGAATGAAAAAAAAAATCTCACACACACATAAGACACAATATATGCTCTATGGGAAACACTTTCGGGAGGAAACCCAACTAGAAGATGAGGCTGCTTCTCTCTCTTTCTCTGTCTGAAAATATGGCTAAAGGTACAAAGAAGTAATGTCTATGGCCCATGGCATACTACAGTGCACAAATCCTCTCTATTTTATCTACCTCCTATCTCCCCTGGCTAATTTTTATCATCTATGGAAAAAAATTCTCTCGAAAGAATGGAATGCCTCTTCCTACTAGTGGCCCTGTTATAACACAACATGATAGTCTACTAGCGGCTAATTTTGAATACATAAAATATTAAATAGAGTTAAAAAATAGACTACTATAGAGTATTTTACATAAAAAAATGTGGCTAGCTCCTTTTCCATGAATAATGGGGGATGACGCGACATCCTCCCAAATTATAGGTGTGAAAACAAGAAGGTCAACTTCATAGTGGCATAAATTTTGCATGCAGATTCTGATAGACAATATTATTGCATTTTTAGAAAGGTATATATGTGTATAATAGCATGAAAAGGTGAAATATTAAATGGAAAAATTTTATCCCCAAAAAAGTTCATTTGATGCCTCAAAATTCTCCTGGAAAGGTTTCAAACCTTGTTTGGCGAAACGGGGTCCTGCCGGTAAAAACGGTCCCATGAGCTGATTCCTCCACTTTTTCCACTCCAAATGCATAGAGATGGATCAAAAATAATATATAATGATGTGATATATTCATCTAAGGGCGAGTATGGATAAAAACTTTCATTGATTGGAAACTGAAAGAAGGAAAAAGGAAAGAAATTTCAAACCAAACCAAGATCTAGCTAAGGGGGGAAGAAGAGATATTTGTCCAAAATTAAGTGCTCTAGTTCACATAAATTTAGGAACTATGCCATGAAGTTTCCACAAATTTTTTTTAGCAACAAGACCTCAGGAGGAACAATAGGTATAGTCTTGGCTTCATAGTTCGAGTTTGACTTCACCCTTATCTCATGCATAACAAGCATAGTGATGGGGAGCGTGTAGTAGTTGTACTAAGGTGCATCGTTCCATATGATAGGGTGTAGATAGTTTTTTAGTGACCTAGGAGAGAAATATCTCCAAATGCACAACTATTTGGGGGATGAAGAAATGTACAATGCAGCTGAGATTGGTACAATCACCTTTTAGAGGGAGTTGAGATCTCCTCTCAGACTCAAGGATGTCATGTTCGTTATAGGCCTAAAGAAAAATATCACCTATGTTTCAGTTTTGGAAGACCTTGGTTATGATTAGATCTTCAGAAAATGGAAATCATTCCTGAGACACATAGCCATGGGATAGGTGAAGCAGATCAGGGTTCGGGTGAAGACCTTGTATAAGCTAGATGTGGAAGACTGTGTTGCATTAAGCAGTAAGGCGGAGAAAGTGAAAAGTCGTGATGTCACTGAACTTTGACATATAAGACTTAGCCATTTGCATCATGGAACCTTGAATATTATGAAACAAATAACCATTGGCCTCCCTAAAGGAGGACTTGAGCAATAGGATGTATGCAGAGGATGTACCTTGTGGAAGTATGTAAAACACACATTCCATGATTGGGACAAAAAATCACATGCAGTCTTGGAAATGATCCACTCTGATGTCTGTGGACATTTATTGATAGACTCCACTACGAGACATAAACATTTTTTCATTTTTATTGATGAATTCTCAAGGAATTAATGAATCTTCTTCATGTGGAAGAATGAGACGTTCTCCAAGTTTGTAGAATTCAAGGCACTTGTTGAGAAATAAACCATAAAGAAGGTGAATGCTCTTAAGAGCGATAATGGAGGTGAGTACATTTCAAATGAATTCAAGGATTCATGTGCGAAAGAAGCCATTCAAATATTACTGACAACACCAAACAACCCATAGTAGAATGGGTTAGCTAAGAGAAAGAACCGTAGCATTGTGGGAGTTGTAGGGATATTTGCATGACCAAGGCATACCATTGCATTTGTGGGAAGAGGAATGAAATACAACAGTCTACTTGAAAAATAAAAGTCCTCATCACGTTCTTGGTATCATTACACCATAGGATGATTTCTCAGGGAGAAATTCAGATGTGTCACACTTCAGGATTTTTGGAGCCTCCTTCTACTTCCATGTCTCCAAAGAATCAAGGAAGAATATTGAGCCAACAACAGAGTTGGCGGTATTTTTGGATTACACAGAAACTCCACACAAATACCGTGTGTACTTTCCTTCCCTCAGAATGAAAATTGTATGAAGGGATGTAAATTTTGATGAGTAGAAAGTGATGTGGTGCTCTCTATAGAGGGAGCTTCAGATCCCACCAGAAGAGGAGATTTTAGCACCAAAGGAGGAGCCTCAGGAAGTTGTGGAAAGCCAAAAATTAAGGAGGAGAGAGTGGAGATATCCACTCAAGAATAACCATCCAGAGAAGGCTGAAAAGGAACCAGGGAAGTTGATAGAATTGTGTAGGATGAGAGGGAGAATGTGGGAGCTCCTTCAAATTTGCGTAGTAAAAGGAGGTCACCTAAGAGGTACACTGGCCACATGGCTTTAATGAATGATCTTGTATATACTGAGTCATCCTCTTTCGAGGTAGCAATAGAGAAACATGTTTGGGTTGATGTAATGGTGGAGGAATACAAATCCATTGTAAACAACAGTGTTTGGGAAGTGGTACCAAGACCAACATATAAATTAGCAGTGGGTTCGAGATGGATCTTTAGGGTAAAGCATGCAGTAGACGGAAGTGTTAGGTCTCCAAAATGTCATCTTTTTCATCATTATTTCATTCACTTTTAACCATATTCCCCTATATTACAACCTTACACTAAGCCATTTTCATGATCATATATGGGTTTATCATTATTATTTTCCAAAGCATTATTTTAATATTTTGAGTGAATTTATGGTTAAATGTTAGAAAAATAACATGTATTCACTTATATATAAAAGTTGGATGAGTTTTGTGATGTGTGTAGGCATATTTGAAGATTCCAACAAAGTCATATTTGGACTCTAAGTCTCAAATTCGAATTTTATCTTCAAACTCTTGAAGATTTGAGGAATATTTGAGATAATCATTGAAACAAATTTGATGGAGAAAAATCATGAAGTTTTGATAAGATTCCTTATCAAATATTTTAGAGATTTGTGAGAGGATATGTAGAGATGTTACTTGCTAGATGTTAACACATCGTTGAAACCACATGAGATATTTGTGGATTTAGGAGAGATTTATGGATCTACATTTATTAATTAGATATCTTAGTGTTTGTATAAATATGATTGCGTTCTCCATTCAAAGGGAGGAACTCTTGGAGCATAATTTCAAATTATAATGGATCAAAATACATTTGATAAGTTCTTGTGTTATTTATTTTAGAGTTTTATATTATTAATAGTTGTAAGATATAGTTTTATAATTCATGTAGTTTCATAAAATATGTAGTCTATATTAGTGTTCTTATGTTTTAATTTAGTTTCTTTTGCAAATCAGCAGTAGAACTTTGTTTAATGTTGCAATTGTGAGCTTTCAACACTTGATCAAAGATGGTGATTTAGATTAACAACCATTTTTGAGCAACAAATTTATGACGTCGTTTCTGTCCCAACTAAGAAATATCTTGAAAAACTAAAACATGGGTTTTATGTAGAATGAGCCAATTTAGTTATCAAGAAAGAGTTTCTAAGAAAAAGTGCACGGTTGTGGAGATATTCAAGGATCTTTCAAATGAAAATTTTCATATTTCGTGTTGCAGCTAGAAAATATATCAATAGAAAAAAGAACTTAAATTATCCATCAAATTAAGAAAGAAATCTCTCATTTTGAATCTAAATAAATATAGTTTTCGAAGTCATCATGATTCTCTAACAATTATCTAATCTTTTTAATTAAGAAATAATTTACATTTCTATGATCACTTAGGAATTGATTTATTCATTTGTTTTAGATGTTTTATTTTCAAGATTCTAATTGTCACTTCATTCTTTTCCATATTGCAATCAAGCGCTTGAGAAATATAAAAATAAAAATAGAAAAAAAGATTTAAATTCTAAAACATTCTCATTTATTATAAGAGTTGTTTTCTTTAATAGAAATAGATTTCAAATGCTTTATAGATTAAATTTACAAGATTTCATAGATTAAATTTACTCACTTTTATAGATTAGAGATTTCCATGCTTTCATAGATTAAGTTTACATGCTTTCCTAGATTAATTTTTCAATGTTTTCCTAGGTTAATTCTTCAATGCTTTTCTATATTAATATTTAATTTCATATCATTTAATTTGATTTTATATAGTAGAAATTTATTTCATTGCAATTTATTTATTTTAGAATTGAAAGCTAAACTTCTAACATATACCATGACATATGCTTCACAATTTTACAATCTAGGATTGACAATTTAATGTAAAGTATTTTAAAGCACAATTAAACTACCCAAGAGGAATCATAGAGAATTACAAGGCTAGATTTGTGACACATGCAGATAGAGGGAGTGAAGTTGTGTGGATTCACACAAGCAGATTGGGTAGGAATTCCATCAAGACGAAAGAGTACATCAGGTGGAATTTTCAGCGTTGGGTCTGAAAAAATTTCCTGGTACAACAGGAAGCAAAGATATATGGCACTCACATCGGTAGAAGAATAACACATGGTTGCAACTCAAGCAACATGTGAGGCGATATAGATGAGAAATATACTAGTGGGATTATTTGTTCAGATGATGGATCCAACTGTGATCTATTGTGATAATCATAGTTTCATCAAGATATTTGAGAATCCAGTATTTCATAATCGATCCAAGCATATAGATATATTATATCACCATTTACACCACTCTGTGTACAGGCTGATAATTTTTCTACAATACATTCCAACATAGGAACACGATGCTGACATTTTGACAAAGACCTTTTCAAGAGGGAAGTTCGAGATACAAAGGTGTAAGATAGGGGTGGTTGATAATCCCTTTCTTGTTGAGAGGGACAATTGAAAAATGCAACAAGAAGTCCCAATTTGACTTGGCCTTTGTCAAATTGAGAAAATTTGAATTTCCACATCATCAGACAACTTGGATGCAGTTAACTTGTGTGACATGGATCTTGTCACTTAGTGAGCTTGGTAACTATGAGTTGGAGGGCGTTCAATTAAGCATGTGTGATTGTTAATTTGTATAAATAAAGGTAAGTTATTTCAAGTTGTTTTCAGTTAAACTAGTTCTAATTGTTGGAGGAAGTAGTGGTGGAGATTCCAATGTAGTGTGTTGAACCTCAAAACTGTTTCTAATTTGACACCCTTTTTCCATCATTTCTTCCTCCTTTTTCACAAACTCATGAATTCTATCACTGATAATTGATATATTCCACATTAGAGAAGGCATTTAGATGATCTCTACTTTATATTATAATGTTTCTTATTATTTAGATAAATTTATGTAATTAGCTACGAATGCATGCAATTCTGTAGCTAACCTTTGTTTCTACAACCATCGTTGTTGTTTGACAGGTTTTGAGAATCAAATGGAGAAGCGGGTCATATGGGTATCTCACAAATGATCCACACATGGATCCTATCCCACTTACTTGTTTTAATTCAAGAAATAAATGTGCCTATGCTCGCGGTCAAA
This sequence comes from Pinus albicaulis, assembly GCA_034641835.2. Lineage (NCBI taxonomy): Eukaryota > Viridiplantae > Streptophyta > Pinopsida > Pinales > Pinaceae > Pinus > Pinus albicaulis. The sequence goes on from CM076572.1 coordinate 273,509,676, forward strand.
GATCAGTCAAGGAACGAGATCAACAGACGAAAGACTCTCAATTTGCTCTTACATATCAAATAGAGAGATAGCCATGAAGAATTTGCTTCTAATTAGAATTCTAATTTTAGTTTTATTTGCTATCTATAGGCAGAATTACCTCAAACAATTAAATCCAAAAACCTATATACATACCAGTCTATTGAAACCAGGAAAAAGTCTAATTTTCATGATAATTCAGTGTTACGCTTTCAAACTATGTTTTTCCAATAAAGAAGAACAGTTCCAGATCTTTGATGCACGCATAGTCTAAGTAGATTTTAGACTCATTATGTTGTAGAGGGCCCCTGCATGGAAATGAGGTTTTTCATAATTGTTTTTTATTTTAATTTTTGTCAATTCCTTAGTTAGTTTCTTGTTGATTCGTAGTTTTATTCTTGTCAATTAATACTTAAATTCGCATTATTTTATAATCATATTATTTTCCATTCATAGTTTAAATTGCTCACTGTTTTATAGATTAGGTTTATGAATGTTTTCTGAATTAATTATTTTCATTTACAGTTGAATGTGTAATCTTATGCTCGCTTAAGTCATCTCATGAGTGTGACTCTCTCATTTTCCAATTGGATAGATTTTTGCATTCGGTCATACAACAACCTTAGTTTTTTAAAATTAAACATTATTCATGTAATAGATACTCTGTTATTTCTGGCTTGCTTTTGATTTCAATTAGCATTGTCATTCAAGTTCTTAGCAATAGAATTTATGCTTTCAATCCATGGAATAAAATTAGATTAAATTTATCTTACAAACATTCTTAGATTTAAAACTAGGATAGAGTTAGATTAAAATTGTGTTTTAAAATAGATAAAATGCTTTGTTTTCATAGAATTAAAGCTTGCAATAGATAATATCAAAAACGGTTTCATTGTTGTCATTTGAAGGCAATTAGATTTAGAATAGTGCTATGTTTTGAATCAATTAGATACGTTTCATAGATGTTTTTCCGGCCTAGATCAGTCTAACATTTTAACCATTCAAAGTTTTATTTATTTTTATGCAATTTAGATTAGTTAACTAACATTTCCTTTTCTTCCTTCTTTAAGAATAAGTTGTCATCTTTAAATTTCATTTAGATTTGGTTGTTCACTAGCATTTACGGATTTCATTTAGAAGCATAGATTTCATTTCTCGGATCAATTTCAGTTGTTAAAATTTAGACATAAAATACAAAACCCCCCAAAAAACATAAAATATACACAACAAAGTAAGAAAAAGGTTATCTTAGCATATTTAGTGCACCACAATTCATCAAATTACTAACATTGGTTGATAATTTATGATAGAAATTTAAGACATTAAATTGACTAAACATTTTGGCGTCGTTGCCAATGAAGTGTAATTAGGAAACCTTATTTATTACATTAAAATAAAAATAAAAATGATATGCATAGAGAAAGAGAATCTAGGGATAGATTCATAGCTAGAGGTATAAGTTTTATTCCAACAACACCACTCACCCCACCAAAGCCACGTAGTGCCACACCACCATCTCAAACTCATATTCCATTTTTCACCTCAAGAAATAGACTCCCTGAAGTCTTAAGGTCAGAAATCCAACTAGGAGATTCTCCAACTTCATCTACTGAGGCAGTCTTAGAAGAAGAAGATCCTAGATCTCCAACAGAAGGAGTAACCTTTTTCACCTCTACAGGAGAACATATTCTAGCTCGAGAGTTATAAATCCCTGGTGAGGAAGAAGACGAAACTTTCTTCAATATCCCAATGATAGAAGAACCAGAGGAAGAATAAATATCTCTACAATTAGAACCTTACATTAGTTCTCAGGAATCTACAATGGTAGAGAAAGAAGGAGAAGGAGAATTTCTAAATGGAGATGCCTTAAGAGCAGGAGGAGGAAAAAGAGGTGGAGGAAAGGTGGAGGAAGAGACGGAGGAAGAGGTAGAGGTATAGGAGATCCTAACTCTGTTGGATTTCCTATAGTTTATGAGGATAAAAATTTTACAATGAAAAATGTTTCACCTTTTGTCTTTCCCAATTTCCATGGATTAAGGAGTGATGATCCTGAAACATTTTTATATGAAATTGAGGTTTTATGCAGATCCTATGACTACTTACAAGACTCTAAAAAAATGAAGCTATTTCCTACAACACTCAAGGGTGCAGCTTTAAAATGGTTCATGGGTTTGATAACACAATCTATTAGGACATGGGATGAGATGAAAAGTGCATTTTTACAAAGATATCTGGATTATTGCGCACCTATTAATTATTAGGAAGGATGAAGTATTTAAAATTATGCAAAGAGGGAATGAAAACATGGAAGATTTAATTGAGATATTCAATTACAATATAAAAAGAGCTAAAATGGAACACCTAGATCAAGATACTTTAAAATTTCTCTTGTTGAAAGCCATCAGAGATTAATGGATAGATATTCTTAACATGATGGGAAAGGGATATATCTCTCAACTACCATTACCTAAAATTGTTGAATTATGCATTCATCTCTCAAGAGGAAAATAAAAAACTAGGAAAAATACAAGAGATCATCTTCTCTCTAGAGTAAATAAATCTACAACTAGAATAGTAAGTAGGGAAGAAATTGGAAATATGTTTGATGAATTTAAAACAGATATCTCAGGGAGTCTTAGTGAACAAATAGACACCCTGGAATTACAAAAAAAGCAGAAAGCTGAAACTGATGCCTTAACTATTTTCTATCCTAAATGTAGGAAGAAACATGCTTTAAGAGAATGTACTCTTGATGTAAAAGTCTTAGAGACTTATGTTATTTGTGCAGAAAATCATGAAACAAAAATATGTCCCTCTATACTAGGTCTTAAGGTTGTTTTTCAAGAATAAGTAGATCCATCTCTAGTAGATCCTCTTTGTTTTGTCTCTAGAACACCATGGCAGGGGCCACGAACTCAAGCTTTTAATAATCAAATTCATAATCAGCCCCCCACCAAACAATTGAAATTCATCATGGTAGCAACCTTGGTCCTAGCCTCAACCTTGGACACAAGGGATGCAAAATCCTTATGGAAAATACTCTCAGTATCACGAGTATCCACAATCCTATCCAAACTAATCTCCCAACATTTTCCACAACAAAATCAACCACTCCAACTCCAAAATCATAACCCACAACTCTCATTACCATTCCCACAAAGAACAATCAACTACTTGCCCAACCATTACCAAACCCAAATAATAAAAATGCCTAAACTTCTTATAACATAGAAAGACAAAACTTTCCAGCTTATATGATTACTCCACTAGATATTAACAATGCCCAACTTAGATCTGGTAGAATATTAGAAAGAAAAAAGCCTGATGTTGTTATTCAAGAAAAATATGATCTTGGTGAAGAGATTTCTCTACAGAAAAATAAAAATTCTGGAGAAGAGACATTCCTTCAACAGAAAAAAAAACTTGAAAATGAAAAACAAAAAGGTCCAATAAACTCAACTCCTATCATAGAGAAACCTTCAGTATCTATTTCTAACCCTTCTTTCTATTGAAAGGTTACAAATCGATAGAGGGATAGAAAAACAAATTTTGTTGCATAACTATGATTTTCTAGATGAATTGAAAATGTCTGTATCAAAATCCCTTTGTTACAGGCCATTAAAGAGATTCCTATTCTAGCTAAAACAATAAGAGAGTTGAGCATGAAAAAATCAGGAAGAAAAACAAAAGAAATAAAAAAGATTCAGTTAGTAGGAAAAATTACTAACATTATGATGGGAAAAATAGCCATACAAAAATATTTGGACCGAGGAAGTCCAGTTGTAAAAATACATGTCAATGGTATTGAGATTCCAAATACATTGATTGACTTAGGAGAAGTTATAAAAATCATGAGCAAGCAAACCATGGAACAACTTACACTTCCAAACCTTCAGTATATACCAACATTACTGCAATTAGCAGACAAATCAGTAATCGAGCCAGATGGTGTAATAGAAGACATATATGTGTCCCTAGAATCTTGGGAATATCTAGTTGACTTCATGAATTTTAACTCCCAAAAACAACCTAGGAGGACATCCTTTAATTTTAGGAAGACCTTATTTAACTACAACTGATGCTTTCACTAGTTGTAGATTCGGTGATATGTTTATTTCTAATGGTAACTCAACAAAGAAGTTCACTCTATATCCTCCACCAAAAACAATCACAAAAATAGAAAATGAAGAATGGATGGATGATGACAATGATATACAACCTCTCTTTACTATTTCTCATATTAGTGAAGAAAGTCAAATTTTAAATTCAATAGAAAAATTTGAAACATCTTCACAATGTGAAGATGAGCATAGTTTTCAAGAAAAATGCAACATTGAATAATTTTCATGTAGACATATGTCTTTATATTCTATGGATGAATTTGGGAACTCTGTAGTTGAAATCCTTCCAGGAAAATATTTAAACATAAACAAAAACTTGGAGGAATTCCAACAAGAAGAGTTAATCAAAACATTGCAAAAACATTCTTCTGCATATGCATGGGAGTACACTGACATGAAGGGAATTAATCCTGAGACTTATATACATCATATCTACATTGAGGAAAACTCTAGGCCTATCAGAAAACCTCAAATAATGATGAATCCAAATATTAGGGAAATTGTGAAAGAAAAAATTGCAAAAATTGTTGAATGTAAACTTCATTTATCCTATTTCAGACAGTCAGTGGGTTTCTCCCTTGGTGATTGTACCTAAAAAGAATGGTAAATGGAGAGTATGAATTAATTATCGATAATTGAATAAAGATACTCTAAAAGATCATTTCCCATTTCCTTTCATAGATCAAGTATTGGATACATTAGCAGGTAAGAAGTATTTCTCATTCTTGGATGGTTTTAGTGGTTACAATAAAATTCAAGTAGCACCTGAAGACCAAGACAAAACAACATTCACCTGTCCAAGGGGAACTTATGCTTACCGAGTACTTCCTTTTGGATTGTGCAATGCACCTGCAACATTCCAAAGGGAAGTATTAGGAATTTTCTCTAATCTAACACATAATTGTGTGGAAGTATATATGGATGATTTTATAGTTTAAGGAAATTATTTTAAAGAGGCTCTTGAAAACTTGGAAAATGTTCTTAAAAGATTCAATGAAGCAAATCTTTCATTAAATCATGAAAAATGCTTTATGATGTTTACTAAAGGAATTGTTTTAGGACATCACATTTCAGGGGATGGAATTAAAGTATACTCATCCAAAGTTGAAGTCATCTCCAAATTATCAATTCCAAGTTGTCAAAAGAATGTTATAAGTTTTCTACATTTTACAGGGTACTATAGAAGATTTATAGAAAACTTCACCAAAATTGCATCCCTACTCTTCAAATTGCTTACCAAAGATTGTGAATTTAGTTGGAATCCTGATTACCAATTGGAATTTGAAACTTTAAAAGAAAAAATATCTGAAGTTCCCATCTTAAGAGGACCAAATTGGAAAATACATTTTCATATTTCAACATATGCTTCAGATACAACTCTGGGAGTTGTATTAGGACAAAAAGACTTGATCCCCTATGCCATCTATTACACAAGTAAAAATTTGACTCCTGCTGAGTTAAATTATATTGTAACTGAAAAAGAGTTTCTAGTTGTTGTCCATGCTATTAAAAAATTTAGACACTAAATCACTGGCTATGAAACCTTTATTCACACAGACCATTCTACAATTAGGTATTTAATGAATAAATCTATCACTAATAGCAGAATCACAAGATGGTTATTACTCCTGCAAGAATTTAACATCACCATTCTAGACCAACTAGAAAAACAAAACACAGTTGTTTATTTCTTCTCTAGAATTCAAAACAACAATAAAGATACTCCAGTAGAGGATAATTTTCCTGATGAATATATATCTGCAGTATCTACTAAATCTCCATGGTTTGCAAACATTGTTAACTACTTAGCTATAGGAAAATTACCATAACACTTTTTTACTAGAGAAAAGAGAAAAATAATTCAAACAAGTGCATTACAATCATGGGTTAATGATGAATTGTATAAAATATGTCCAGATCTCATCATCATAAGATGTGCCTGATATTCTGAAAGCATGCCACGATGAACCTTGTGGAGGACACTTTGCTAATAAGAGGGTTGCCTATAAAATCCTTCATTTAGGATATTATTGGGCATCCATCTTCAAAGATGCCAAGGAATATGTCAAAAGGTGTGACAAATTTCAGAGAATGGGGAAACCTATTCCTACATATGAAATGTCCTTACAACCTCAGGTACTCATCGAACCCTTTGAGAAGTGGGCCCTGGAATTTGTTGGACCAATTAATCCACCATCAAAACAAAAGAGGTGCATTCTAGTTTGCATTGATTATGTCACTAAATGGGTAGAGGTTAAAGCACTTTATTTTTCTAATGAAAATGTTGTAGTTTCATTTCTCTTTGAGGATATTTTCACTCCTTTTGGTTTCCCAAGGGAAATTGTGATAGATCATGGATCTCAGTTTACATTTAGGGTGGTGCAGAAGATTGTGGATGAATATAAGATCAAACATAGAAATTCTATTGTATATCATCTACAAGAAAATGGACAAGTGGAGTCCACCAATAAAGTGATTGAAGGAATCATCACAAATACTATACATCTACATAGGAAGGATTGGGAAGATAGGCTTCCTGAAGCCTTATGGGCCTACCACACTACATGGAGGAATACAACAATACATACTCGCTATGAACTTGTTTATGAGAAACAAGTCTTGTTTCCAATATAATTTCATATCAAAACCTTCAAGATAGTAGTAAAATTGGGACTAGATTTATCAGAAGCCCAAAAGCACAGAATGGAGAAACTTAATGAGTTTGATGATACTAGGCAAGATGCAGTTCAAAGAACTAGCCTAATCCAAAAGCAAAGGTCCAGATGACATGATAAGTACATACAAGATTGAAAATTTCAAACAGGAGATTGGGCAATTTTGTTTGATTCAAAGTTCAAAGACTTCCAAGGAAAATTTCAGACACATTGGCTTGGGCCTTATGAGATCAAAAAATTATTTGACAATGGAGAAGTCATCGAAGAATATTTACAACTTCTTGTGAATAGACATCGATAAAAGTCTATCATAAGCCAATTACAAAGGAGGAATTTATCAAAAATTTTCAAGACAATGCTGATATGAAGTTGGTCAAGAAGAATCCTTCTTCTTCCCCACCTTAGTCTTCTTTTTAATTTTCATATATATATATATATATATATATATATATATATATATATATATATATATATATATAAGGATGAAAACCAATCAATGATTGGCATCCTTATAAAGAAAATACTAGATGAAAATCAGAGTTCTCACATCTTATATTTTCTCCCATTCTAAAAATCCCAAATTCTTTGTTCCCTTTCTTTTTCTGAAGAAATAAAAGAAGTAGCTACAGAATTGCTAAATTTTTGTAGCTCTCAAAAGAATCTGCAGCTATCATCACATTTTACAGCTCTGTTACATTTTTACAACCTATTGAAGCAGAACATATTGAATAGAAGCAATTAAAGACTCCATTGAAGATCATGCTGAAAAGACACCTGAGGAATCAACACAAAAATAATATCAACAAAGGTTAGTTCCAAGGTATGTTACAAATTTTGTTTAAATAATAAGAACCATAAACATTAGTGTATATAATTGAGATGAACATAAGTTGCCACATCAATATGTCATCATTAGAACTGATTGTATCCCGATTCACATCATAATTCCATAATCTAACCAGTGCATCTGTATCATATCCCATAATAATCAAGACTAATTTCATCCATTAAGGATTAACGGTCATATCTCATTTCCGTAACCCACTCATCCACATTCCTAAACCCTCACCAAATATCTATTTTACCTACACATCTCTACAAACTCTCGACACCCTTAACTCAGAGCCAAACCCTCAATCCACCTGATCAAAGAAGAACAGTTTTGAAGGTGAAACTCCTTATGACAGAGACATGGGTTTAATAGTGAAAACTGAACCTGTCGGAGCGAAATTCATGGAAGGTTATCCTCAGATGAAGGAAATGTTGGAGAAGGTGCAATGGCTCTAGTTCATAGAGAAGTTCGATGGGTTTCATAAGGAGGTCACCAAGTTCTTTACAAGATCTTTCGACGGGACAGAGGTCAAAATTGGGGACAAAGTTTTTAGTGACAGAGGCCTTCGTAGCTGAGGCCATGGAACTCCCGAAAACTGGTAAGATATGTTTCAAGAACAAGGAATTCACGGAGAAGAATGGAAAATTTTTCTGAAGAATCCATGTATGGACACTACTGTTTTTAAGAAGGGAATTCCCAGTTCGGCACTCAAAAAAAAATAGAGGAATATACTGTTAATTTTACAAAAAATTGTTACTTTCGAGGGTAGATTCGGTTGTATGTTTGTTTACCATGCACGACTGTTAATGAATTTCTTGGAGGACGGAGAAATAAATCTCCCATAATTTATACTGAACAGTCTAAAGAAAATGTCAACAAATGTACATAAAATATTTCAATTCATAGACAATACCATGCATCATCATGGAATGATAAAGATACTCATTGAATTCCATCTAAAGAATATAGGAGATTCCTGGGAAAGTTTCCTAATCAGAAATAAATTTCAAGACGAAGCACCAGAACAACCTAAGGATGAAAAAACCAAAATAAGTAGGAGTAGAAAGGTTGATACATGCATCAAATACAAGTCCTCACCTAAACCACATTAAGAAGAAGAATAACGCACCATTGCATAGTTACTGAAGAATAAGAAACAAAGTGGAGTCAAAAATAGAGGTAATGTAAAGAAAAATGGCAAAGTCGCAAGTTCAGACATTTTAAGCCCTTCACAGCCAAGGAGAAGCTCTAGACTTCGTAAACCCTTGAAGAAGACATCTCCAAAAGAATAAGAATTTTTTAATTTAGATGAAGAACCCCAAATAACATCGCCCATTACTGTATCTCCTATACGCAGTCCGATCAAAAGGACCCTAGAAATTGACCAAGCATGTCAGGAGATATATGAATATATTGATTCATTGGAGAAGAGACATGAAAAAGGAAATCCAAGTGTTGAAAAGCAACCTATCAGTCCACAAGAACCTCTGGTGAATACCTTGAAGCAAAAATATATGAGCTAGATATATTAAACAGGCACATTAAACAAGAAAATGAAACCCTGAAGGAACATAATCACCTGGAAAAGGTCATCAGTGACAATACTATCTTACATTTGGGACTATGGTATAAAAAGAACAAGAAACTAAAGAAAAGGAATAACTTTCTGAACAATAAAGTCATCAGTATGAAGTACAAACTCCTCATGAAGAAACCTAGAATGGAAATCAATTCAAGGAAAAGAAAGAAGAGGAAATTGGATGTATTGGCAAAGGTATCAGAACAAATGCAGTAGAAGGTGAAGGCTCACAATTTTGGAAAATTGCATGAGGGCATGCAATGGTCTCTAGTGAGGGTATGTTGAACCTAAAAATTGTGTCTAATTTGATACCCTTTTTCCATCATTTCTTCCTCCTTTTTCACAAACTTGTGACTTCAATCAGTGATAATTGACATATTCCACATCAGAGAAGGTGTTTAGATGATCTCTACTTTATATTATAATGTTTGTTATTATTTAGATAATTTTTTGTAATTAGCTACAGAATGCATGCAATTATGTAGCTAACCTTTGTTTTTGCAACCACAATTGTTGTTTGACAGTTTTTGAGAAGAAAATGGAGAAGTGGGTCATATGGGTATCTCAGGAATGATTCACACATGAATCATATCCCACTTACCTATTTGAATTCAAGAAAGAAATGTGTCTATGCTCGCGGTCAAAGATCAGTGGATGAAAGTATATCGATTTGCTCTTACGTAGAAAATCGAGAGATAACCATGAAGAATTTGCTTCTAATTAGACTTCTAATTCTATTTTTATTTGCTATCTATAGGCGGAATTTCCTCAAACAGTTAAATCCAAAAAAATGTATAAATAACATTTTTTTGAAACAGGGAACAAGTCTAATTTTCATGATAATTCTGTATTACGCTTTCAAACTCTATTTTTCCAATAAAAGAGGCCAGTTCCAGATCTCTGATGATGGATGCATAGTCTAAGTGGATTTCAGACTCATTCTGTTGCAGAGGGCCTCTGCACGGAAAGGAGGTTTTTCATAATTTCTTTGTAGTTTAATTTATGTCAATTCCTTAGTTAATTTCCTGTTGATTTGTAGCTTTATTATTGTCAATTCACAGTTAAATTTGCATTATTCTATTTAGATTCTTGTCAATTCATAGTTTAAATTCCTCACTGTTTTATAGATTAGTTTCATGAATTTTTTCTAACTTAGTTATTTTCATTTACAGTTGACTGTGTAATATTATACTCGCTTAAGTCATCTCATGAATGTGACTCTGTCATTTTCCAATTGGATAGATTTATGCATTCGGTCATACAACAACTTTAGGTTTTTAAAATTAAACATTCTTTCTGCAATATATACTCTGTTATTTCTTGCTTTCTTTTGATTTCAATTAGCACTCTCATTCATGTTCTTAGCAATAGAATTTATGCTTTCAATCCATGGAATAGAATCAAATTAAATTTATCTTTCAAACATTCTTAGATTTAAAACTAAGATAGACTTAGATTAAAATTGTGTTTTAAAATAGATCAAACGCTATGTTTTCATAGAATTAAAGCTTTCAATAGATAAGATGAAAAATGGTTTCATCCTTGTCATTTGAATGCAGTTAGATTTAGAATATTGCTTAGTTTTGAATCAATTAGATACTTTTCATAGATGTTTTTCAGACCTAGATCAGTCTAATATTTTAACCATTCATAGTTTGATTTATTTTTACGCAATTTATATTGGTTAATTAACATTTCATTTTCTTCCTTATTTTATATTTCATATTTTATTCATTCCATTAAAAGAAATTTGTAATTCAATTCCTTTTCTTAGAATAAAAACAACATTTCCTTTTCTTCCTTCTTTAAGAGTAAGCTTTCATCATTAAACTTCATTTAGATCTCGTTATTCACTAGCATTTAAGGATTTCATTTAGAAGCATAGATTTCATTTCTTGGATTAATTTCAGTTCTTAAACTTTAGACATAAACTACAAAACCCCCAAAATAATATAAATACACAATGAAGTAAGAAAAAAATTATCTAAGCATATATAGTGCACCACACTTCATCAAATTACTAACCTCGGTCGATAATTTATGATAGCAATTTAAGACATTAAATTGACTAAACATAGTGTAACATCAATTGTAGACTAATATTGAGTGTACAAGTGTTGCATGTAGTCACATTAGAGAAATTTTAAGGTCTAAAATGGGCCTCCTAAGAAAAATGTACAACCAAAATAAACTTTATAAGAACCAATAGTATTCAAGATGATGATGTCAACCATGGGGGATTATTTACCATTTTTGGGATAAAAAAGTAAAAAGATTCAAAAATAATAAAATAATAAAACTATTTTTTCAACTAATCTCCCTAAGGTTTTACTCAAATTTTCGAGTGGAAGTACTAGTTTGATGCAAAATTTAATTTCTCATCCAATGAGTACCGATGTTGCGTACTTCCGATGGAACCTGCTACACGAAAAATGAGAAATATATGGAAAAACGTGATTGTAATCACTTTTTTTCATTTATTTCTCATTTTTCGTGTAGAAAGGTCCATCAAAATAATGCAACATGGGTACTGCTTGGATGAGGAATCAAATTATGTATCCAATGAGTGTTCTTGCTCGAAATTTGAGCAAACCCATAGGGAGATAAGTTGAAAAAATAAGTTGAAAAAGTAGTTTTTTCTTTTTTCCCTCTAAAATTTGATGATGTAATCTAATCTTATTTTATTATTTCTACTATTATTTTATTATTTCCTTAGGAGGCCCATTTTAGACCTCAAAATTCCTCTAATGTGTGATCAACCTTGGGAATTGAGAAATCAATTGGAAGAAAATTCCTAAAAAATAGGGGCCTAATTCCTTAGGAATTGTACAAGGGAATAGGGGCTCAAGCAAAGGCATAAATTGACTATGTCTGTGTCAGAGCTTCTTAGTGAGTAGAGAGATAGGTTATTCACTTGCAAGTTGAGCTCAGATTGAGCTAGAAATTGTAATACATCTCTATTCATCATATTAATGCAAGCAGACAAAGTGGTTTTTAGCATATTTCTTTCCCCTGGAGAAATATTGTGTGCATGTGTGTTATTTCTCGTTGCATGTTTGTGATTGATGTTCTAAATTGTGAATTGAATTTCGCAGAGAAGTAGAGTAAATTTTGTGTCTTGTGATTTATATTAAAATTTCATGAGAAGTTACAAATATACACCATAATTTCTACAATAAATGTAAGGCCAATATATGCAGTTCAACAACTTACCAAATGAAGTAATGGGAAGGAATAATTGAAACCATAATCACTTCAAAATATCTATAGGACTAAACTCCTCCCTACCCGACAATGTTATTCCTAAAATGGATCCAAGAATATGTAGCTCCCGCAATTTCTTAGCATCATGGTTGCACTCAATATCAAAATATACTTGTAGAGACAGTGCCTTCACTTTCTAAAACCTAGACAAACCACACCAAAAACTAGACCATATTTTGAAACCTATAACTAGCCTTATTTAACCTTTACCAAGAACACACCTAGACTACACATGTCCCGCATGCAACACCCACTACAACTTGTTTCAAAATAAAGCTATGGTCAAATAAAAAATAAATTGAAATAAAAAATAAATAAATGAACGTTTGGGTGGGAAAGTGATCTTGGATGCAATCCACATGCCCCTAATAGGTGTAGTCCATTACTTTACAAAATTTCATTTTTCTATTCCAAAGAGTTTAAAGAGACCAACTTATTCAAAGAGAGAATTAGGAGTCACTGAATTCATATTTTTTTATCTAGGATGGTCAATAAGTGAGGAGGTTGGTTTAAATTGCTTAAAGAACAATCACTTGTGGTAGTTTCGGGAACATAATAGGCAGTTCAAAGAAATATTCCCTTTTTGTACAATCAATGGGTCAATTCGGTACTATCAGATCAGAAATATAGGTTGGGTCAGTTGTGGCTTCCATAATATAGGAAAAAATGGGTTTGGAGATCAGAGAGTGGTCAATTCATTTAGAGAAAATGTCTTGTGCCGGTAGGAGGGAAAATAGCCAAGAGTTGAATAGTTTGGTAACAACACCCCTGTAGGTCCAAAATTAGGCCCAATGAGAGAAATAAGGTTCCTATCTTTAGAACTTGGCTTTGTACTTTCATACATATCATGATTTTTATTCAATCTATTAATGTGTTCTATAGCCTTGATCCTAGCTGAAATTGCAAAAGTGACATGAAGCCGTGAAATAGTTGTGGGTCGGGGTTCTCTCCCACACCATGAACTCCAACACACAATTTTCCAGACAAAATAATAAGCTAAGACCAAATAATATCCCATAAATACGAGTCCTTGCATACTTAGGAAAATAAGTTATGGTAGTTGAACTCATTTATTTCAGGTAGTTCCATAAATAGTTTTTGAGTCACCTACCTCCTTATACTCATTCTTTGGGGGAATGCGTTGGCACCCAACCCTTACATACTTTTTTTTACTGTCATTAGTAATCTCTAGGCAGTAAGGCCAAAGATGACCTTCTCTCACATTTTATTTATGAAATAAGAGCCTTCGCCTTCCCAAACCATTTTGAACTATAATTTAGCAACGATCCACCTCAAAAAATAGTCATATGTAAAAGTTATTTAAGCCCTTGGGAAAATGGCACCTACAACTCAAATGGGACCAAAATGTAGGGACTTAAGAAGATACACGGTCCTCATTATAGGGAGCCCTATCCCTCAACAACTCGAATGATATGTTATTTATATTGAATTCGAAGATGATGCATTGGTTGCTTCCCTTGTTAAGTAGAATTAATAAATGTGGGGATTCTTTCCATAAATCAACTCCATAGAATGAAATAGGACTAGGGTTCCATGTGAATTTACCAAGGATAGGTTGGTGCCTCGCTCCCTCTCTTTGTCCTTCCTTGTAGTAGCAACCTCCCTAGCGTGTCATGTAGGTAACCAAGACCAAAGGCATCATGGATAGAGTCGAAAATGGTAGCAGAGACATACCGAGACAATAAAATTAGATTAATGTATGGAATACCATTAAGAATTCATGTACAAGAATTAATTTGATTACTAGAATTTACAAAAATTTACGATTTTTTTCTTCTCATATTCCAACAAAAACAATGTGTGCATGTATTGATAGCAAAGATTGGGGAAAGTAGGATTTGAACCTACGTGGGAGGAGATTACTTAAAATCCTCACTTGTACCTACAAAAAAAATCTAAAATTCGAATCTGACTTCAACTCTTACACAACGTCTCTCTATCTCAATGGAACCTCACAACACTCATTCCTCTCAGGACGAAGATCCCAATCTGAAAAACATGTTATAGGAACCAATGCTCTCATTGAAGCCCTCGGGCACAACCCTACCCACTCGGATCTAGACTTGAAATAATATAATTGGGTTTAGGAAGGAAATGAATGAAATAAGGCGACAAGAAAGAGGTGCAACCACCATTCATGATATTGGAAGAAGAAAGCAAGGTACTGATGAAGCGCACTTTAAGATTGAAGACAACAAGGACACATGGGGAAGGAAAGAGTTTGTCTGTCTTGTTTGTGGGATGGTAGGTTGGATGGAAGTTAGACCTGCACCAGTTAAGTTGAACTCAATGATGGGATGGTGTGTTAGCATTCTAGTGCCATCTCTAGCTGAGAGGACTTTTGCACTACCAATTTTTAGTGCTTCTATATGGCAGGCTATGTCAAGAGCCTATGTGTGTGATGGCTTCAACTCTATCAGCTTTCTACACATACCGTGCAGTAGTACATGAAATCATTATGCAAGATCTAGGTGAAACTCTTAGTTTTAGATCCAGACCAGGCACTGGCAATGAAATTGAATTTTGGCTTACTTCCTGCTCTCTATAATTAAGTTGTTTTGGTGCATAGCGCTTCACTTTCATTACCCCTTCAACGTGCTCTTGCTGCCCAAATGAAGGTAGAAAAACACTCTTTTTTTCTTCATGTCGGTTCTCTTAACAACCACAAACCTATCATATGGATTCACCCTCAAAAATCCCTTGGATAAGAAGTAAAATGCCCTGATATGGAGCTATTGCAAGGCACGAAGGAATGAGGAGAAGGCCATGCTTGAAGAGTCCCTGATGCAGGGCTAATGGCTAAGCCCACTTTTACTCCAGAATCGTACTCGTAAAAGAGTATAGACTCTAAATTTGTCACATTCGGATAGGTTCATATATCTCTAAGAACCTTTAAAAACCCCACTTTTTTCTTCATCATACAATTTATTTAGCGGAAGCTCCCTTCAATCCAACTTTCATGCAAAACATAAGTTAAAAGGAAAAGAATTGCAGATTTACACTCGGAAATCATTAATAACAGCCTTTGTGGGACCTCGGGTCAAAACCCAAAGTATTCTTCACTACAAGCGCATTTAACGATTAACACTTAAACTTACCTTATTGTCTTTCACAATACCAAATGGTGCATCGCAAATATCCATTGCATTTCTAAATCACAAAACTATGCCACATCACAATCCAAACTCTTTCCTATAGTGCTTCATCACACGTCACAAAGCTCACCATATCACAAAACTTATATCGTAGTTCGCAAATACCTTGAATCACTTGCCGATATTTTCCGCAACCCTCATCCATTGATCTATGCCCAGATCTAACGGTTCTCACCATATCTTCAATTTTTGTCTCATCGCAATATCGCAACTCTCGCTACATGCAATCCTTGGACCCTTCATTCGAATTCGATATGCGATGGTGATGTCGCATCGCAATATCGCAACCCAAGCTAATTGAAAATCCTTATCTCCTTCTACCGAACATGATATGTGATAGAACCATATGCTGACACGTGGCTCCTCATTTCTCCCACCTGAACTTTACGATGTGATCTTGACCGTCAATCTTCAATTCATCTCTATGATATGATCCTAACCATCCATCGCTCTTAATTCAATTCTACGATTTGATCTCCACCTTCCATTCAACCTCACGCTTCCATTAAAAAATATCTTAAGTTTTGGGGAAAATCGTGGTTTCGGCCTTCGGGAAAATGTACTATATTTCCTCCTGTCTGCAACTATAATTACTTCACGAACCGGTCCATCCACTTCTATACAGGTATCAACATCTTTAATGTTTTCCTTTCTTTGAGACTTAAGTCTTGCTCCTTAGATCATTCACCAGTTTACAAACCGTAATACTCCATGCCACTCTCTGCAATAGTTCATTCATGTGACTCCATCTTCCTCCATGGTGTTAAACCATCTCGAGTCTTATTCCAGTAGTGAATCGATCATAGAAACTATCCTGATCACTGCAACACCTTTTCACGTTGTTCTCAATCCGATCCTCCTCACACTCACATACAATGCCTACGTTAGGCGAAATACACAATTGCATAATTCATTAACATATCAAGAATTACCTCAACTCACTACACCCAC
The DNA here is from genome assembly GCA_034641835.2 of Pinus albicaulis. Classification (NCBI taxonomy): domain Eukaryota; kingdom Viridiplantae; phylum Streptophyta; class Pinopsida; order Pinales; family Pinaceae; genus Pinus; species Pinus albicaulis. The sequence goes on from CM076572.1 coordinate 273,526,292, forward strand.
ATAAACTCAAGATTGAGTTTTATATTCACAAACAAATATTTATAGTAATAACCACCTCTCGACCTCATTTTATTTAAAAATGGCCTTCTCTCATCCCTTTCTCCGCCCCTAGGCTTATAATCAAATCTCCTTTATTACCTATCTCATAATATGGTCTCTTAATGCCTTTAAGGCTTACAAATATATACAAAAGGTTTTGCAACCAATTCTGGTTTAGATCCTCAATATTCTCAACCAAATCCTAAGAATCCTCTAAATCCATAAAATCATCAACTAATTCCTAAGTCTATGATTCACAATCCCTATGAGATCTCAACTATCTTAAATCTCTCATGTTCTCCTACATTTGAGAACATTTAGAAATATGCCTCACAATATTTAATTAAATCATATTCTAAATGTCTCACATAAAATCACTCAAAACATAAAAAATTACATTAATTAAATACTTAGGGAACCAACTCCCTTGAAAACACAAGACCTCCTAGATTCTACTAAATGTACAAAATTGGAACCATGATGCTCCTACATCAGACTCCCAAGGTATAAATTAATCATGATCTCCAGATCATGTGTCTTCAATGCTAATGGAATTCCTCCTAGATTCCATACCTTAGTTTTTAATTTTTCTTTGGCTACATTTCTTCCTTTCTGTTGTTTTGCTGCTGATGCTATAGTTTGATTTCTTGTTGTTGTCTTCTTCTAAGATAATTTCATCATCAACCTTCTTATTATTTCAATCTCCATGTCCATTTTATCTTCTGACTGGTACTCACTCTGCCATTTGTTGTTTCTTATTTCTTCAGCTTCTTCTACTTCAACTTCTGCTATTATTCTTGATATTTCTTTAGATACTATTGTAGATATTGCTATTGCTACCACCCAAATTTCCTGAATATACTTGAAGATATCTCCCTTTGCAATATCCAATTTCTACTCTTTGTCTACAATTTTACTTTCCAATAATTTAATGTCTTCGCTCCATGGGTTAAGTACTATCATGGAATCTTCCTCTTCCTCTTTCATTTGACTGTTCTCCTATGCCAATTTTTTTTTTGCCTTTGCAACATTATACTCATCAAAACCTACAATCATAAACCCATTATCTGAATTAAAAATAGAAGGCCTCATTTCCTTTTCCCTCTCTAGTAACATCACAATATGCTTCTTTGAGTATTCCTCTAACTCCTTTGTCAGCACATCAGTATGCTGATTTAAATTCTCCAAAGAGTTCACAAGACTGTCATCTAGTCTCTCCTCCATATCATCTGTTCCAAGGATGTCTCCCTTCTCTGGTTCACAATAATGAACTTCTTCCTTTGCAAATTCCATTTTTTGCTTCATATCTTCATATTTACTTTCTAGAACTAAATTGCCTATCATCGTTGCGACTGCATAGGCTCATCCACCTTTTCTTCTCTGCCATCTGGTACTCCAGAATCAACCTATTCATTAAGCATAAATGTTTCAACCTTTTTTCTCTATATGCCAACATTTTTGACAACTTATTTTCCATATTCATCATCCATGACAACCTCTTTATTCTCATTCATCTATGATTTTATAGTTTGAAAAATTATTCTTTGGTTTTCTAGCCTCTTCTCCAAAATACTTAACTCATGCCACAAATAAACCATCTCACTTGGAATTTCTCTCAAAAGCTCTGTACAATCTTCACTAGCTTCATTGTCTGCAACAATTGTCAACAATACTTCTTTACTCTGGCTATCTTAAAGATTAACAACCTTCAGTAACTATTTACCATCTACAAAATCTTCTATAGCAACCTTCAGTAGCTACTCTTCTTTTGCTTCAGTCTTCAATAGCTGTCCAATACCTGCATAATTCACTACAGTTTTGTTTAATAGCTGTCCTTTCTCCTGCATTACAAGATTAGGTGAATTTCCTTCTTCTACCTTCAGTTCTGTTGTAACTCCTAAAGTTCTATGATTGTCTTCTCTTTGTCCTGAGATAAATCTACCTTACCTCCTTTTTTAACATATTTTCTTTATAATCTTTCTATAAGCCCTCTTCAAGAGCTATCCTTGCCCCAGTTTCTACAATACCTGCTATCATGCACAAATTATCAATTTTAAAAACATAATACCTTGCAATCTCCCTTGATGCTTCAGCCATAAGGTCTTCTTGCTGCTATGAATCCTTCATATGATTCAGAACCTCTATAGGATTTTTCCTATGTCTCTTCAGTACTTTCAGAAATCAATGGGCCATGTTTTGGTTTACATACCAAAACTTTCTCCACATACTCACTTATTATGAGTAACTCTTCCTTCAATTGAGCATTCAATCTATGCTCCCACTTCGCTTGCAACCTATTCCATTTAAATTTCCTTTTCATAGCCCAACCATACCTCTGGTCTTCCTTATTCATCTGTAACATTTCCATCAATAACCCAAGATGGAAATTTATCTCAACTTTCTCTCTGTCAAACTCTTCTTGACTCACCATCATCGTGTCCTTTTCCTTGGCATATTTCCTTTTGTTGTGGCTTTCCTCTAAACCTCTGCAATGACCTTCAGTTATCATTGACTTCCCCTCCTTTATGAACTTCATCTTGTTCACTTGTGAATTGCACTAAGCCTCTCTTTCTCAGAAAGTCTCTATACCTGTTGAAAGTACCTCACCAAGCCTTCTCTCCTTTGAGCTCAGTCTTTCGGTAACAATGGTTCTCTATTTCTGAAACCTCTATTGAGAAACTCTTTTGCTTCTTGGCTTCTGCAATTCCACTTCCTTCTGAGAACACTCTTGTCCTCTTTGTCCAACCTTCAGCTAGAATGTTTAGGTTCTTTGCCACTTTTCTTCAGAGTATCCACTTTACTATGCCTTCAAGAACACAACTAGTTCTTCTTTTACAACTCCTCTTGTTGTTATTTTGCTGAGATACTCATCCTTCATTTGCAATATGAAATATACAAACACAATCCTCAAAACCAGAGTTATCACAAAAATATACTTGGAAGATCTAGTCATGATCTTGTCTCTCCCTTCTTCAACATTTGAATGAGTCACCTTCATTTTGACTCAGATTCTACAGATTTGAAATTCCTCATAGTATTTGGCGCACGTCTTCATCACTATTTATTCATGCATCCATTCAACACAATCTCTTTCAACATGTAGCTGCTGCCACCTCCTTTGTTACTCCACTACAACTGCAGTCTATTGTTCCTTCATTCTATTGCATGCAGAATCTCCTTCAATTCTAATACCAAATTTCTTCTGCATATTTCATCTCTGCAATCTTAATTTATAACAAATTTTCATTTATTTTCTCTGATACCAAATGGCACATTGTATATTTATATTGCAGATATCCATCGCATCGTTAAATAAAAAAACTATGCCACATCACAATCCAAACTCTTTCCTTTAGCACTTCATCACACATCGCAAAAATCAACATATCACAAAACTTATATTGCAATTCGCAAATACCTTGAATCACTTGTAGATGTTTTTCGCAACCGTCATCTGTTGATCTATGCCCAAATCTAATGATTCTCACCATATCTTCGGGTTTCATCTCATCGCAATATCGCAACTCTCGCTACATGCAATCCTTGGACCCTTCATTCGAATGTGATATGCGATGGTGATGTCACATTGCAATATCACAACCCAAGATAATTGCAAATCCTTATATCCTTCTACCGAATGTGATATGCGATGGAACCATATGCCAACACATCGCTCCTCATTTCTCCCACCTTATCTTTGCGATGTGATCTTGACCGTCAATCTCCTCTTCATCTCTGCGATATGATCCTAACCCTCCATTGATCTTACTTCAATTCTGCGATTTGATCTCCATCATCCATTCAACCTCACATTTTCGTTCGAAAATCTCTTAAGTTTTGGGGAAAATCGTGGTTTCGGCCTTCGCGAAAATGTACTAGATTTCCTCCTGTCTGCAATTGTAATTACTTCACGACCTGGTCCATCCACTTCTATACAAGTATCAACATCTTTAATGTTTTCCTTTCTTTGAGATTTAAGTCCTACTCCTTAGATAATTCACTAGTCTGCAAACCATAATACTCCATGCTACTCTTTGCAATAGTTCCTTCAATGAACTTATGCGACTCCATCTTCTTCCATGACGTTAAACCCTCTTGAGTTTTATTCCGGTTATGCAAGCGATAATAGAAACTATCTCGATCGATGCAACACCTTTGCACGTTGTTCTCAATCTGATCCTCCTCAGGCTCACATGCAATACCTGCGTTAGGCGAAATACACAATTGTATAATTCATTAACATATTAGGAATTACCTCAACTCACTACACCCACATAAACTCAGAATTGAGTTTTATATTCACAAACAAATATTTACAGTAATAACCACCTCTTAGCCTGATTTTCTTTAAAATTGGCCTTCTCTCATCCCTTTCTTTGCTCGTAAGCTTACAATCAAATCTCCTCTATTACCTATCTAATAATATGGTCTCTTAATGCCTTTGAGGCTTCCAAATATATACAAAAGGTTCTGCAATCAATTATGGTCTGGATCCTTAATCTTCTCAACCAAATCCTAAGAATCCTCTAAATCCACAAAATCATCAACTAATTCCGAAGTCTAGTATTCACAATCCCTATGAGATCTCAACTAGTTTAAATCTCTCATGTTCCCTACATTCGAAAACATTTACAAATATGCCTCACAATATTTAATTAAATCATATTCTAAATGTCTCACATAAAATCACTCAAAACATAGAAAATTACATTAATTAAATACCTAGAAAACCAATTCACTGAAAAACACAAGACCCCCTAAATTTTGAACCATGATACTCTTGCATTAGTCCCTCCCTGATGTTTGTCCAGTATATCATGATCATGACAAGACTCCAAAAATAGGTAGATTCATTATCCCCTACCACAAAGACTTAGCTCGCGGAACTATGATGCATAGGTAGAGACACGTGGTCAAGCAATGCCAAAGTACATATAAATAGATAGCCATGTGGTATGTGGTATGGCTTACGTGACAAGTCAAGATATATATTACAAAACCAAACGGTCGCAAACCAAACATTAAATGCTAATAAAAATAATACCAACATTACTTTCCATTAAAAAAATATGAATAATGTAAATCGTTTGAAGTAAAAAATTATTTGAATAATATAGAGGGCTGATTTAGGAAGAGGCCCACCAAAAATCCTATTGGTTATGAAAACCATTGCATCTATTCGATAGACTGAACAACAATATTTTATAAAATATAAATTAAATCTTTACGTTAATTTAAAGAAGGAATAATATCAAGGAAATAATTCGATTACTATAATAATATCATGTGACACTAAATCTTCTCATGGTAAATTTAAACAAAGTCAAACTTCGTTTGTTCAAAGCTCGTCAATATGGATAATTCCCTCCGAAGATTATGCTCACCACATGGAAGCCATATAAACATAAAAGCATTATAATTTCCCTCTCCTCAATGCTCGAAAAGATATGGATGACAATGATTGGGATATCAAAATTTCAAAATGAGATTTTGTATTAATCCATACATCCACATTTATTAGTTTTAAGTCACATTCCATAAGATTCCATAAATCCACATTTATGAGTTTTAAGTCACATTCCATTAGATAAATATATATTTATAATAGTCACGTTCGAAAAGTCAAGTATATATTTGTAATGGTGAAATGGAAGTACAAGTGAGAAAGGTCAAGTACTAGTAATTTTTCTCTTTCATATTTCTCGTTAGTGTTGCTTCTTATACGTTTTGCTTTTATGAAGATACTAATTATATATAATGTTTTATACATTTTTTTTCCATGTAAATAAATGCAATAAAATTTATTTAATAATATATATGTCAAATTTAATTATTATATTATTTATTATTTATTTTAATGTTTTTAGTGTGTAAAAAAATAAGATAAATCAATTGGTAAGAGTAGTTTTAGTGGTAGGATAGAATTTGGAGAATTGGGGTAGAAACATTTTGGAGTTAAATTGAGGCATTAATTGACATTTTTTGTGGATAAAACTTTGTTGCTTTAAGTGTGGCAGATGTTGGTACTATTATGCACATAAAAACTTTTCCAACAATCAAGAAAGACTTCAATTGAAATTCAAATGCAAAGTTATGCTTTTCAGAAATTGACATGTTATGATTGACCACCATAATTTAAGAAGATGTAACGCTGACCTTGTTACTCATAAAAAAGTGACTAGCCACATGAGGATGATGAAACAAACTCTAGAAGGGTCAAATCATAACTCTTGTTGAGGATTGAATGAGCCGAATTTAACTTTAAGTGGCTATTGGGTTGTGTTATAATCAAGCTACGAGGAGGAAAAGAGGTTCCATTCTATTTTCTTGCATTTTTTTGCTCCATAGTAGAGAAAAGTAGCCAAGTATGGATAGAGAGAGAATAGGAAAGAGGGAATTTTTTCTCTGTAGTAGCCCACATGCCACAAATTTAAGGGAAATCCACAACGAGTGAATTTTCCTTTGTATCTACATCATTTCCATTACAGAAAAAAGAAAGTAGAGCAGCCTCACTTTCCATCTAGGTTTTACCCTGAAATTGTTTCCCTTATCATATCTTAGTGTTCATAGTGATTGTATTTCATTGTTATCTAGTTTTTGAAATTTATCTATTGCATGCATGTGTAAAAAAAAAAATAGTTAATAAATTCATGAATTTAAGGAAAATTAATCGTTATAGTATAGATTTATGATTTCAGTCTATTTTTATTAGATTTGTTGCAATAAATTGTATATTGGAATATCCATTGCACTTTATAAATCAAGTAGCATGACCTCTAATTAATGATAATAAAAATTCCATGTGATTGAAAATTTTCTATACCATCTAACATTAAGGTTACAAAGGCTCAACTTACTTGGAAAAAAAATTATATGTATATATATATATATATATATATATATATATATATATATATATATATATATATATATCAAACAACTTGAGGGCTCAAATCTAGAGGTAAAGTATATACACCTGTAACTTTAGTACTAAAATTGTTGTGTGGAGGTGGGTCCTTATCCAACAAACAAGGGGGTTTCATACACCAATTTGCACTCAAATTGTTATGTGGAGCTGGGTTGTTTTTTCAAAAAATTAAGGGGTCCCACACACCAATTTGCACTCAAATTGTTGTGTGGATGTGGGCTCATTTTCCAACAAATGAGGGTTATATTACACCAATTTGGTATATTATTATTGTGTTGAAAGACACCCAGGGGGGTCTCATACATCAAATTGGTGTATCATCATTGTATTTAAATATGCATTTTACAACACAATATGAGAGAGATGATTAATTCCTTTCATACACATATGCCATATAATTTTTTTTTATATAACAAATTTCTTTTTTAATGTTAACACTTTAACTAAAATAACCTTTTCATATGTGTAATTTCTTCAATGCTTAATATGGAGTTGATATGTGACATTAAAAAACAAAAGTTCAACAAACTAGGGGTTCTCATACACCAATTTGGTTTGTTATCCTTGTGTTAAAAGATACTCTATACAGTACACTATGAGGTGACATAGATCTATTTGATGCTTATATATACACATAGGTATCTTCTTTTTGTTTTCTTGACCTATATGGAATTTGAACCTTAAATCTCATAGTTTAATGATATTTCATAACACAACAATTGTCAATTATAGTACCCTTCCATACATTAAAAATTATTAACATAAATGTATTTAAAATTTAAATTTATTATGTTTTGAAAAAAAATTAATAATTTTGAAAATTTTTATCATCTTAACTCATAATAAACCAAAGTTTAAATAAAACTATATTAAAAAGAGAAAATTTAAAAAAAAAATATTAATTTTTTAATAAATATTATCTCTTACTAGAATTAACCAAGTTGGTAGATAGTACCATTTAATTTAGGAAAATCATTTAAAAAAGAATAAGCTGTTTATACTATCAAAATGCATTTACTCCATTCAAAATAGAGAAAAAATAAGATAACGACACTAGTTGATTCGATTTGAAGTGACCAAAAAAATTTCTATTTAATTATTACCTAAAAATATCTTTCTACAAACTATATATCCATATTTTAAATATTGCATCAAACTTCGCCACATGTTGTACAACATGTGAAATCCTTGACTAATGAGAATATGACCATTTGATCGTAGAAAAGTTTGAGATTGAAAAAGAGAGCACGGAACATTTTCTACAGGGTCACCCGCGAAATCAAAAAGTCCACCCGGGAAATCAAAAAGTCCACTATTTGTCAATTAAGTCGTCTCATTTAATCTTTATCCGATGCACGTCAAAAATTTCTTCACATTAAAATATTTAATAATCAAAGGAAGTGAAGTGAAAAATAACGTAATCCACAAAGACTTTGGATACCATTAACCAATTAATTTCGAACAAATTTATAATTAAGAGAAGCCATCAATCTATTATCCTTGCATACTATTATAATTAAATTGAAAATTGAAAGATAACTAATACATGGAAATTATCTTCCATATTGGTCGAAAATTGAACAACTTCTAATGATCCAAAGTATTAATTTTGGTTAACAGGAGCCTTCTTGGCCGAAAAAACCCATACACTTATAAAATTAGTTTTATGCATTTTGGAAAATAAGTCTGATGAGATTGTTGGAAACACTGAAATGATAGATTCCTGTTTGAAACTTTACAGATTTATAAAATTTCAAACATAGAACCTATGACTTCATTATTTCGATCAGAATTTTCCAAAAGTACATAAAACTAGCCTACCTCTAATTCTAGCATTTGATACATTTGGTAAATATTTCTATCTAAAAGGACTACATACTTTCCAGGGGAGGGGCACTAAATAGCCATGGACCTTGCAGACCCCTAGTAAGAATGGGAATATTATTTGCCATAACTGCTCCACATAGACATTTCCTGCAACAAAAAATTAATATCCTTGTCTCTATTAATCACTTGGGATGCTGGGCTGTCTGTCCAGGAAGAGCCCAATGGCTCATCATAATCAGCTGGTTCTTCTCCTTGTTCGGAATTGGAAATACTGGCTGTGAGAAACGCCTCCTGGCAATGCAAATTGAGGATCTGTGCCTGAGTGATGGCCAACTGAGATTGCAAATCACACACCTGCTGCTGCAACTGGAAGACAGCGCCTGCACAACCATAGACAGGATCCCGCAGCCTCGCCCTTGCTTCATACACCATGCTACTCACTGCGTCATATCTATGCTCGCTATCAATATCCTGAAATTAAAATTGTATCAGTAATATGAGTAGCAAATATTTATTGTGTTATTGACTTATTAATGCACCAAGTTGATTTAAGCAAGTACTTTATTTAGCGATAAATATATGCAGTTTAAGTATTAATGGGTTAATTTACTTAAATTATGAAGAAATTTTTTTGGTAATAATCATATTACAATGAACAAGTAAGTCTGATGATGAACCACAGTGGTTGGTTCGAAACACATCGACTTTGTTCATTGTAATGTGATTATTACGGAAAGATTCTTCATAATTTAACACACTAAATGTTATTTTAAATGCAAAATATCTTATCCAACGATAAACATATACAGCCTAGCACAATAAATATTATTTTAAATAAAAATCACCTTATCCAGTTTTTGCTTTAGAGAATGGGTTGAAAATAACTATTGTTTTAGAGGATGGGTTGAAAGTAACGAAAGAGAAATAATTAAGGTTGCTGAAGATCATAAAACCTGAAGAATCCTGATGATGTTGCTCGCTCCAAATACTCTGTGCACAGTTGCAAACTTCTGAGGATCATTTGGTGGGAAGTAAGGAGCCAGCACACATTTTTCTCCACACCGCCTTCTTAGAGTCCTGCAAGCTGCACAGGGTGTTGCCACTTTTGTTCTCAGATTGCCCTCTCTCATCTGCATCATAAATTATACACTTATGAGATCCCAATACTTTGAATATTCAATAAATCTAACTCCCAGGCAAGATCTGATCAGGCGAGGCCTATAATTAATTTTTTCTGACCTTACAAATATGTAGGCGCCTTCAGATCCAATGCTGGAAATAAGGTTCAATGGGGTTTATATTATGAGATTGAAGGATGAAGATAGTGGGGAAGCCATCAGAGACGTTTGATAGGCGTGGAAACAGGGGGCTTGCGTACTCTCCCATCGAATGTGGTTCCACCTACCAACGACTTGATTAATGTTTCTGTTATTTTGCGTCAGTTTTCCATCTTTATGTGGACAAAGAATGACAGGCGTGCCAATGGATGACTCCCGGGTGCTGGTTTGTTCACTAACCCTCTTGACCCTGTCCTCCCGCCCGCAAAACTTTTAGAATGATGGGATCTTTCTGTTTGGAAGAAATTTTTTGGATGAGGATAATCATGGATGTCATTATCCCTGGTTTTATTTTACGGAGGGTAGTGAGATATTATACTAGTATGGAGGGGATGTTATGGTAAAGTTATATTCCAGTTATATGTTATTAAAAAAATAAAAATAAAAATTAGATAAATTAAAAATTACATGTAATTATATTGTTTATAAGATGTAGATTATTTGGTTTGTATAGAATTTAGTTGTCACTAATTCAAGTTGGGTTGGGGTTGGCAGTCAATCATGATAAAATTACCATTATAACCATAGATTCTAATATCTTACATGTCTGTATTTGGCCATTACCCCTTTACACATGGGTAGGTGTAAGCCAATGACATATTAGTGGCCCGGGCAAATCCTGAAAAACACTACACCATATAAATAAAAGAGTTATGAAAAAAATAGGGATGTTTCTTAAGATTGATTTGTCTAGTTTTTACACATGGGTGGGTGCAAGTTAATGACATGTTAGTGGCAACGTAAGCTTTAGAAAAGAACTACACCAAAATTATAAAAAAGTTATAACAAAAATAAAAGAGGAATATATCTTAAAATTGATTTGTCTAGTTAAAAAGAGAAGTACAAAGAGGTTTTCATGTATTCATGTATTTGCAGCCCAAACCACCATCATTTGTCATCCCAAAATTACCCCCTTAAACATGGGTAGATGTAAGCTAATTAAATGTTAGTGGCAATGCAAATCTTGAAAAACAAATACACCATATAAATAAGAGAGTTATGGAAAAAATAAAAGAGGGATGTATCTTACGATTGATTTGTCTAGTAAAAAATAGAGATATAAAGAGGTCTTCATAAATTTGCAGCCCAAACCACCATCTTTGTCATCCCAAAGCTATATCAGAAGCAACCAATTCTACAAAGACATTTGTTAGAGTAATGATATATGTAGCAAAGATATATGCTAGAGTTGTCAATGTGTGCACATTCCTATTAGGTAAAAATGCCCAAAATGGATACATATGCATTCCTATTGAGAATTTTTTTTACCAAACATGCATTCTTGTTGGGTGAAAAAAATTAACCAAAAGGAATGTGCATGTGTTCGAGTTGAGTAGGAAAAAAAAAATCACCCGACAGGAACATGCACACATTCTTATTGGGCAACAAATTTTACCCAATAGGAACATGCACACACTCCTATTGGTTAAGCATTGCCTCTCCCTCTTTCCCTCTCTCCATTCACCTCTCTCCCTCTCTCTCACACACACACATGCCCACTCACTTTTCCTCTAGTCTACCCCCTTTTCTCTCCCTCTCACCTTCCATCTATGTATCTCTCTTTCCCACTCAATTCTCCCCTACTTTCTCCATATTCATTACTCTCCCTCTCTCTCTTTCTCCCTCAATCCTTTCCTCACTTCCACCCTCCCCCTTGTCCCTAACAAATATATGTTTGTTTGTATTTTTCTCTCTACACACAAATGTCCCCACTCACTATCTCCCCCTTTCTCCTCTCTCTATCCCTCTCCATTTTCTCTCCCTCTCTCCCTCTCACTCCATCTCTCCCTCCCTTTCCCCGCCCCCCACTATCCCTCACTCCCAACTAGCTCTCTCTCTCTCTCTCTCTCTCTCTCTCTCTCTCTCTCTCTCTCCTTGCTTCCTTCCCTCCCCCTCTACTTGCTTCCCTCTCCCCCCCTCTACCACTCTCCTTACTTCCTTCCATCCCCATCTACTTGTGTCCCTATCTGCCCCTCTCTAACTCTCCCTGCTTCCCTCCCTCACCCTTCACCTACCTCCCTCTCCCGCCCCCTCCCTGCTTCCCTCCCTCCGTCTCCTGCCCCCTCCCTCTACCCTCATCTCCTTCTCTCCCCCCACCCTTTATCTCCCTCTAGTACGGAGGGTAGTGAGGTATTATACAAGTATGGAGCGGATGTTATGGTAAAGTTATATTTCAGTTATATGTTATTAAAAAAATCCAAAAAAGGTAATCTATAGGTTAGATAAATTAAAAATTACATTATCTATAAAATATTATATTATATGTTATTTATAAGATGTAGATTATTTGGTTTGTATAGAATTTAGTTTTCATGAATTCGAATTTGGTTTTGGGTTGAGAGACACTCATGATAAAATTACCATTATAACCATAGATCTTAATGTCTTACATGCTTATATTTGGCCATTATCCCATTACAAGTGGGTGGTGCAAGCTAATGATATATTAGTGGCTTATTTGGCCATTACCCCATTGCAGGTGGGTGGGTGCAAGCTAATGATATATTAATGGCAATGGAAAAACACGAAAAACACTACACCATATAAATAAAAGAGTTATGGAAAAAATATGGATATTTTCTAAGATTGTTTTGTTTGGTTTTTACACATGGGTGGGTGCAAGCTAATGAGATGGTAGTGGAAATGCGAGATTTGGAAAATAACTACAACAAAATTATAAAAGAGTTATATCAAAAATAAAAGAGGGATATATCTTAAAATTGATTTATCTAGTAAAAAATATAAATATAAGAGGCTTTCATGTATTTAGAGCCCAAACCACCATGTTTTTCATCCCAAAATTATCCCCTTAGACATGGGTAGATGTAAGCTAATTACATGTTTGTGGTAATGCAAACCTTGAAAAACAAATACACCATATAAATAAGAGAGTTATGGCAAAAATAAAAGAGGGATGTATCTTAAGATCGATTTGTCTAGTAAAAAATAGAGATATAAAGAGGTTTTCATATATTTGCAGCCCAAACCGCCATCTTTGTCATCCCAAACCTATATTAGAAGCAACCAATTCTACAAAGACATATGCTAGAGTAACGATATATGTAGCAAAGATATATTCTAGAGTTGTCAATGCGTGCACATTCCTATTAGGTAAAAATGCCCAATATGGATACATATGCATTCCTATTGATATTTTTTTTTTCCCAACATGCATTCCTGTTGGGTGAAAAAAATTAACCAAAAGGAATGTGCATGTGTTTGAGTTGAGTAGGGAAAAAAAATCAACCAAGAGGAACATGAAAACATTACTATTGGGAAACAAATTTTCACAATAGGAACATGCACATTCTCCTATTGGTTAAATGATTGCCTCTCCCTCTTTCCCTCCATCCCTTGACCTCTCTCTCTCTCACACACACATGCTCATTCACTTTTCCTCTCTTCCACCCCCTTTTCTCTCCCTCTCACTTTCCATCTATGTATCTCTCTTCCACACTCAATTTCTCCCCTACTCTATCCATATTCGTTACTCTCCCTCTTTCTCTTTCTCCCTCAATCATTTCCTCACTTCCACCCTCCCCCTTGTCCCTAACAAATCTTTGTTTGTTTGTCTTTGTCTCTCTACACACAAATTTCCCCTCTCACTATCTCCCCCTTTATCCCCTCCCTATCCCTCTCCATTTTCTCTCCCTCTCACTCCCTTCATCCCTCCATCTCTCCCCACCACTATCCCTCACTCCCAACTAGCTCTCTCTCTCTCCCTCTCTCACACACACCTTTTCCTACTTCCCTCTCTCCCCCTCTCTCACTCTCCTTGCTTCCTTCCCTCCCCCTCTACTTGCTTCCCTCTCTCCCCCTCTCCCACTCTCCTTGCTTCCTTCCATCCCCCTCTACTTATTTCAATCTATGCCTCTCTCTAACTCTCCCTTCTTCCCTCTCCCTGCTTCCCTCCCTCCCTCTCTCCCCCTCTCCCTACTTCCCTCCCTCCCTCTCTTGCCCCCTCCCTCTACCCTCATATCCTTCTCTCTCCCCACCCTTTATCTCCCTCTCTCTTTCTCTCTCTCCATCTCTGTTGATGTCTTCCCCACCCCCACTCTCTCTCTCTCCCCCCCCTCACTCTCCCCACTTCAATTTATCTATCTACCCTCCCTCTCCCTTCATCCCTCTCTAACTTTGATATTATCATTCTCTTCCTCACCCGAAATTTTCTCCTTCTCTATATCTCCCTCCATTCCTCTCTCTCCCCTATTCCCCCCCCCCCCTCTCTCTCTCCACCTTGCACTCCATTTTCATTAGCGGAATTTTGAGGTCCAAAATGGGCCTCCTAAAGAAATTATAAAATAATAGTGGAAAAAATCAAATAAGATTTGATGACATCATCAAATTTTAGAGGGAAAAATGGAAAAACTACTTTTTCAACTCATATTTTCAACTTATCTCCCAAAGTTTTCACTCAAATTTCGAGTGGGAGTACTCGTTGGATACGAAATTTAATTCCCCATCCAAGGAGTACCCATGTTGCATATTTTTGATGAACTCTACTACACGAAAAATGAGAAATACATGAAAAAAAGTGATTACAATCACGTTTTTTTATGTATTTCTCATTTTTTTCGTGTAGTAAGTTCATCGAAAGTACATGCAACATGAGACCTCCTTGAGATGATGAGAGTCGCCCGCGTCAATAATCTTTTACAAGCACTCCCTTGAGTAAAAATTTTGGGAGATAAGTTGAAAATCTGAGTTGAAAAAGTAGTTTTATTATTTTATTATTTTTTAATATTTTTACCCTTTTATTTAAAAAATGGTGAGTCATCCCCCATGGTTGACATCATCATCTTGAATCCCATTGGTTGTTATAAATTTTATTTTTTTTGTACATTTTTCTTATGAGGCCCATTTTAGACCTCAAAATTCCCCTAATGCTCCTTCTCCTTTGTTGGGTGAAAAAAATTAACCAAAAGGAATGTGCATGTGTTTGAGTTGAGTAGGGAAAAAAAATCAACCAAGAGGAACATGAAAACATTACTATTGGGAAACAAATTTTCACAATAGGAACATGCACATTCTCCTATTGGTTAAATGATTGCCTCTCCCTCTTTCCCTCCATCCCTTGACCTCTCTCTCTCTCACACACACATGCTCATTCACTTTTCCTCTCTTCCACCCCCTTTTCTCTCCCTCTCACTTTCCATCTATGTATCTCTCTTCCACACTCAATTTCTCCCCTACTCTATCCATATTCGTTACTCTCCCTCTTTCTCTTTCTCCCTCAATCATTTCCTCACTTCCACCCTCCCCCTTGTCCCCAACAAATCTTTGTTTGTTTGCCTTTGTCTCTCTACACACAAATTTCCCCTCTCACTATCTCCCCCTTTATCCCCTCCCTATCCCTCTCCATTTTATCTCCCTCTCACTCCCTTCATCCCTCCATCTCTCCCCACCACTATCCCTCACTCCCAACTATCTCTCTCTCTCTCTCTCTCTCACACACACACACACCTTTTCCTACTTCCCTCTCTCCCCCTCTCTCACTCTCCTTGCTTCCTTCCCTCCCCCTCTACTTGCTTCCCTCTCTCCCCCTCTCCCACTCTCCTTGCTTCCTTCCATCCCCCTCTACTTATTTCAATCTATGCCTCTCTCTAACTCTCCCTTCTTCCCTCTCCCTGCTTCACCTACTTCCCTCTCTCCCCCTCTCCCTGCTTCCCTCCCTCCCTCTCTTGCCCCCTCCCTCTACCCTCATATCCTTCTCTCTCCCCACCCTTTATATCCCTCTCTCTTTCTCTCTCTCCATCTCTATTGATGTCTTCCCCACCCCCACTCTCTCTCTCTCCCCCCCCTCACTCTCCCCCCTTCAATTTATCTATCTACCCTCCCTCTCCCTTCACCCCTCTCTAACTTTGATATTATCATTCTCTTCCTCACTCGAAATTTTCTCCTTCTCTATATCTCCCTCCATTCCTCTCTCTCCCCTATCCCCCCCCCCTTCTCTCTCTCCACCTTGCACTCCTCCCCTCCCCCCTCTCTCCCTCCCTCTCTCACAAACAACCCCTCTCTCTCCTTTTCTCTATCCCCCTCTCCCTCTCTCTCCTTTGCTCTATCCCCCCCTCCCTCTCTCTCCCTTCATACCCCACTCAAACCCCCCATTCTCTCTCTCTCTCTCTCTCTCTCTCTCTCTCCCTTCATACCCCCACTCAAACCCCCATTCTCTCTCTCTCTCTCTCTCCCCCCATCTCTAGCTCCAATTTTTTCTTGTTGCTCCCTCTCTCTCCCCCCATCTCTAACTCCAATTTTTTCTTGTTGCTCCCCCTTTCTACCCCCATCTCTAGCTCCAATTTTTTCTTGTTGCTCCCTCTCTCTCCCCTCCCTCCAACTATCCCTCATGCTCTCTCTATCTCTCTACCCCCCTCTCCCTCTACTCATCTCTCCCTACCTCCTTATATACCTCATTTCACTTCCCACCTCTCTCTCTTTTTGTATTCCTCTCTCTCTCTCTCTCTCTCTCGTTATAATTTTCACTCTCACCCTCACTCTCTCTTGATATTTCTCTACTCGTCTCTCACCATCCCTACCTCTCCCCTTCTCTCTTTCTAACTCACTCCCTCCTTCTCCCCCCATATCACTCCATATATTTCCCACCCTCACTATCTCTATGTTCCTCTCCACCCCATCCCTCTCCCTCTCTCCCACCCTCCCTCCTTCTCTCTATGCCACTCTTTCTCTCGCCTCGATCTCTCCCTCCCTCCATCCCTATCTCTATGCCACTCTTTCTCTCACCCCTATCTCTCCCTCACTCCCTCACTACTCTTCAGTCTCTCTCTCTCTCTCCCCCAAATTTTTCAGTCTCTCCCACCATCTCTCTCCCCTCTACCACTCTCTTCCCTTCTAAAGGAGAGAGAAGAATTTGGAGAGAGAAAAGGAGTGAGGGATATAGGGAGAAAAGGAGATATAAGGGTGGAGGTGAGAGAGAAAGAGACGTGGAGAGAGAGGGATGGAAGGAGAGATAAGGAGAAGGGAAAGGGAGAGAGAGGGAGAGAGAGATAGAAAGAGAGAGGAAAAAGTGAGAGGGAGGTGAGAGAGAGGATGTCAAGGAGAGAGAATGGAAGGGGAGGATAGATGGAGAGGGAGGGAAGGAGGTAGAGAGAGGGAAGGAAGGAAAGAGGGGAATATGGAGAGGGATCGAGAGAGGAAGAGGGAGAGAGGCAAAGAGATTGAGAAAGCATGAGAGAGATAAAGGGAGAGATATTAAGAGGGAGAGAGAAAGAGGGAGAGGAAAGAGAGAGATTAAGAGGGAGAGAGAGTGATAGAGGGATGGACAGAGAGGGAAAAGTGAGAGGGCGGTGAGAGAGAGGATGTTGAGGAGAGAGAATGGAAGGGAGGGATAGATGGAGAGGGAGGGAAGGAGGTAGAGAGAGGGAAAGAAGGAAAGAGGGGAATATGGAGAGGGATAGGGAGATTGAGAGAGATGGAGAGAGAGGAGGCAAAGAGTGTGAGAAAGCATGAGAGAGATAGAGGGGAAGAATGGGAGAGGGGGGGGGGTGAGAAATTAAGAGGGAGGGAGTGTAGTGGGAGATAAATGGGGAGGGAGAGATAGGAGAGAGAGGGGGACATAGTGAGATATATGGAGGAGGAAGACATATGAGAAGAATGGAAGGGGGAAGTAGTAAAGGAGGTACCAAGAAAGAGAGGAAAAGAGAGGGGGGAGAAGAGAGAGAGAGGTCTCTCTCTCTCTTTATATATATATATATATATATATGTAGAGAGAGAGAGAGAGAGAGAGAGAACAACAAAGGGGGGTAAAAGGGTAAAGGTGGGAGAGAGGTGGGGAGAAAGAGAAGGAGAGAAAGTGGGAAATAGGTGGGCAGTGAGCAGGAGATAAATTAATGGATGGAGGGAGAGAGAGAAATATAGTAAAGGATAGGGAGGAATGTTTAGAGAGAGAGTGGAAGATAGGTGGAGATTGAGATGGATATAGAGTGAGTGAAAGTAATGGGGGTAAAGAGAGATATGGGTAAAGAGAGAGTGGGATAGAGATAAAGAGTAGTGGGAGACAAATATGGAAAGTAGGGGGTGACAGGGAGGGTGAGAGGGGAAGAGGTAGAGAGACAAGGGGGAGAGAGAAGGTGGTAGGGAGGAAATTAGAGATAGGGAGGGAGAGAAAGGAAATATGTGAGGGAGAAAGGAAGGGCGGGAATAGATAGAGAGTTATAAGGATGGAGGTATAGTGAGGCCTAGTTGGAAGAGATATAAAAATGGAGATAGAGATTCCTCATCACCTATTCCTGTATACCCTATTCCATAGGGCCATATTCCTTCCATATCCCCTCTACCTTAGGGCCTAATTCCTTCCCTAACTTCTCTATCCTAGGGTCTTAATCCTACCCATAGGAATATTAACATCATTTGTCCCTAGGTTTGGATCCCCTTGTCCCCTAGGCATAAAATCAAGTAATAATGCACATTCAACAAGATGCATACTAAATCCAACAAAATAGTTCACTTTTAGTAGTATGTGTTAACATAAATATACGCTGCAAACAATGAAATAATAGTCTCATAATAATTAATGGCATATGCATGAAAATGTACAACTCTCATAGATTCATTATTAAGTGAAAGTCTCAAGATACAAAATTATAATGTTTCCACAATATCCCCAATAATGGAACATTAAGTCACCACTTGCTCCTCTAAATAATGATCTTCTCTACTATGCCAAATTAGGGAAGCCAGAGTCAAAATTCCAAATTCCAAAGTCCTCCCTCTTTAGCTATGAGGGTGTATTTATAACAAATGAGGTGACCTTTGAACTTCTAATGACTCTAGAATTTTCTAGTGAATTTTCACATTCCATGTGGGACCCTTGGTCTTCCACACATTTTATATTTTATCATTTTAGAAATACAATAATTACATTCCACAAATGATGTGGAAAGATACATTGACACATATGACTTTGTGATGATACTTGGACAAACCATGTCTTGGAATTGATGACATGGAACTTCATTGTGATGTGTTTGGGCCAAGCCTTTCTCCTAGATGCCATCTTTGTATCGTATTCATTACAGATATTTTCTTGTTCTTTATCTTCACCCTCCAAAGGGTTTAGATGAGTATCAGAACCTTCTAAGTTAGCATGAGTTTCCATGTCTTTATCTTGGTCCAATATTCTTTCATGTCTTCCATGATGACTCCTCCTTTTTCTTCTTCTTCACCAGTTCTCTCTTATAGCCTCTCCTTCGTGACCTCCCTTTCATATTCATGATAAGTATTTCATGTGTTTCATCTTCATCCTCCTAGATCTTGGATGATATGGAGTCTTCCTTTTTATTTTTATTTTCAATCTCTCGTCATGATATATTGTCCCTTCATCTTCTTGCTTGATAGTATCTTTGTATATTTAACTTCACAAGTGGGTTCTTGCATGATCTCCTTGGCATCCTCCTTGAACATCATCCTGTCATTCCAAGATATAGTACCTGTAGATGTAATTCACTCATGAAAATACGACATCAATATAAAAATCTCCTGTTCTAAATTCTTCATGCAATTTATTGATTGAACCCATGATAGAGTGTGAGACTGAGGAGGAGTTTCAAATATTGTGCAATGCATAGTTTCGGGAGGTAGTGATGAAGGTATAGTCACTATGACTGCACAATGTGTGGTGGCTGAGGGACTAGGAGAAAAAATTGTGCAATTGAGGGAGACAGCAACACAGTGAGGCATGATTGTTCACCATGATTTCACAATGTGCAGTTTAGGGAAGATTGAGCCAAGTAATTTCAAAGTTTTGTAGGTGAAGGAGGTAGCAAGGCTTGATTTTTGACTGAGACTATGCAATGTGCAATGGAAGACTTATTGGGAGAAAGTTTGTAGTGGAGGCGGTGAATGGGAAGTGCATAGTTCTAAGAGGAAAGGGTGGTTTCCTATGACTTAATACTATACAATGCGTAGTTCTAGGAGAGAGGAAAGTTAGCAAGTTGCACAAACAGTGGAATCTTAGAAAAATGACTAAGTGTGGGACCAATGAAACAAGAGAGAAAAAACATGCAAACAAGTCCTAAAATATTGATCTCACACTCAGATAACATTGAAACAATCTAAGAGAATACTCAGTACCCAAAATCAACATGTATACCTTAAAACGACAACAAAGCGACACTTAATTCTATGTGTGAAAATTGAAATGTAGGTTTGCGACACTTACAATACAAGTTAGGACACAAGTATCGATTGCAACCAGAAAGTGCGTTAAGATATGAAAATGTGTCTAGCACATATTCATATGACATATGTGTCTAGCTCATATTCTTATGACAGACAAGTGTGATAGAGATTCCTATAGTGATGTGCTAAAATGTGACACATGTAGGAGTGAAATCAGTGAAAATTGACACTTGCAACAATAAGACAAAGTGAAAATGGCACTTGTAAAAGCCTAAGAAATTTAAAGCTACACATGCTAAAGTGAATATAATGAAAAATTGACACTTTTGAAAGAGAAATCAAACAAAAATGACAGTCGTGAAAGTGAAAGTGACAGTTGTGAAAGAAAAAGCATGCAAAAGTGATAGTTGAGGAAACTGTTTGGAATGATAGTAAAATTGAAAATAAGAGCAAGAGAATGATTGAATCACATGATTTTATGAGTCAATATCAACTAATATTGCGCACTACCTATAAACATTAATTGTGCAGTCACTATCTTTATGAAAGACACAGTCACTGTCAACAAGGATTGCATAGTGACTATCATAAGGAATTGTGCAGTTACTATCATTGAGAGCTTAACAGTCACTATATCTAGGGACTGTGCAAGAACTACTTCCAAAGAATTCGTAGGCACTATTATCAAGGATTTCTCAATGAATATATTCAAGGGTAATTATTGACTATTGAAATTTCCAGAAGAAGGTGCGCTTGAGGATGCATCTAAAGGATAAGCATGTGTAAGAAAGTAGCTTCGACACTTAGATTCTTAGAATAAGACTTGATCACTTAGAAAAAAATAAGTTGGTCATAAAGCAACTAAGAACAATCAAGGAAAAATAAATCATATGATCACAAAGAGGCTCCAAAATTCAAATGGAGGAAAAAGTTTGGAGGGTGTTTATCGCAGCGACAACACTTAGTGACACAATGGAAGAAATATAGCTTCTATATTTAGGCATAAAATTTAGTATTTCAGGAAGTAATGATTCATCATGTGGATTACCTCAGATCCCCCATTCATCCTAGTTATAAGTACTATGTCTTGTATTCCCTTTCTTTGCTTAACACATTTACAAGGATTTCCATATCTCAGTTGTTTTGATATGGGGGAAGGCTAGTTTAAGATTATCATAGTTTAAGCTCCATCTCGAGTATTTCTCCTCTACTAGCATGCCTGTTCAATACCCCAGTGTATTAACTACATGAACACAAGCATTACTTTGTTTCCAATGAGCCTATTCAGTACCCCGATGAAGTTGCTTGCTTCACCTTCCTATACAGGAAGCCTTTATCTTCTTTCACCCTTTGTTTCATCTTCAATATTATTATTGGAATTTTGTCCGCGTTTATATTTCTAGGGTGGAAGAGGTATCCTAAATTATTGAGAGCAAGAGAGGTTAGTCCTTTAGAGAATATTGTATACTGCTAAAATTAATATGCTCACTCTTAGTTTTCTCCTTTCCCTTTTTTACTCGATTGGATTCGCAAGAAAAACACCACTAAATTTTCATTCCAAGTTAAGGAATGAAAATCCTATATAGATACAGGAGTCATGGTTATAATTATATATTTAGGTTTGAGTGAATCATATTTTCCATCCAGACATCATTGACTTAAAAATATGTGTAGGCCCAAACAAAGAAGAGGGATGAATATTAGCCAAGAGTTTCTCATCATCACAATTTCCCTTTTAAATGTTCTCTTCAGCCAGACAAGATTAATTTTCATGCATGGTCTTATTGAACAATATGCGAAAGGAAAGACACGACATAACAAATAAACAAAAGCAAGGGAACAAGGAAAATGTAGGACTAAAATAAAATCAGTATGCAAGACGGGGCACAAGATACAAAGAAAACACAAAAACCATATTCGAAGAAAAATTTAAGGTCCATGAAATGCAAAATAAAACTAAAATGCAGCCAGACCTACTCCTAATCTAACTGGCTATAAGGTCAGGAATAAGTGAAGTAGAATTTCCAATGTAGCCATCAAAATTTCTCTTGACTTACAAGTACAAGGATACAAGCAATTAAGAATAGTATAAAATGATGTGCAAAAATAAATATGGAAACTTGAATACCTTGCACAAGAAATTGATGGTATTTCATATTAGAAAAAATATGTGCCATAACAACTAACTTTAACTAATATGCCGCATTGCCTTTTTTATTAGAACAAAAATCATACAAACCTTGTAATATTCTTATGAATGTACCTTTTTCCATGTTTTCATCCTTAGAAAACATCAAGAAAGATAAAAAATTATTATTTACAACATAACTTGCTAAGTAATATTTTTCCATCCAATCATAGTTTCAATCGTGGAATTTGAAACAACCTTGTTGAATACCCTAAAACTATTGAGAAAATGAGATTGCAATTAATATAATATAATCAAAAGGAGACTATTGCAACAGAAATATAACATGATGTTGTTCAAGAACCTTGTCAAGATAGTGAAGGCCTAACATAACCATCAGTAGAGGTTGAAGTTCCTTAATTTCCTGACAACTGTCTCAAAATTGAAATGATAAATCATATAGATAAATGGGTTCAATAAGATAAATTGATGTTAAAAAATATCATTATATATGCTAGTGGGAAAATGATTAATCGTGTGTCATTTTTTGGAACCAATGTTATGATAATATTATTAATTTAGCATACAGGAATCTCAATTTTTTATTGGCTCCCTTTGTTCCAATTCCATACCAAACTAGTAATACACAATCTTGAGGAATTAAAAATAATTGTTGCCCATGTAAATATGGGAAACCAATTAGAATAACATGATGACCATAGGTTAGAAGGATGTGCCAAATCAAATTTAGCATCCATATCATCATGAGGGTTTTGATCCACCAAATGATTCAAGCATTGAATGATACTCAAAAGGATTGATTGTGCCAGGAAAATGATTGACTCCAAAACATAGACAAGAAAGACAAGGAGATGATTGATCATGGAAGAATTTGAAAGCGAGAAATATTTTTGGGAATTATGATCTTTTTCTAAATAATGATAATGTAACATTTCAAATATATATACATCTATGAAAGGTATGTTCTCCAATCTTGAATTTGATACAATGGATTTGCATAAAGAAAAATAATCCAAACAAGAATATTTATCTTTGTCTTGAGGATTAATAAGGTTAACTTTAAAATTTTGGAAATACTTCAATAATAAGCTTAGATCCAATAAAACATTGATGAGAAAATCATTATGTGAGAGAGTTCTAGTATGAAGTAGTTGAGCGACCTCATCAGGATTGTGAGATCCCGACGAAACCATCAACCAAAGTTGAAGTGCCTCGACTTCTTGATAAGTCCCCAAACTTTAAAATGTTGAATTATTGAATTATTAAGGAATTTTCACGGGAAAATTTGCATAAATACAACTATCATCAATTATTTTAGCAAGAAAATTATGAACCAGATGGAAGTTGTTGGAATCAGTCTCATTGAATTTCCCAACATCACCAAATATATTACCCTAATTGTAAGATATATGTTCAAAAATATCCACATCATCTTCTTCATCATGGGAAACATTATCACCTTGTGTGGATTTAAAATTCAATTCATTGGAATTTTATTTAGAAGAACACGATATAACCATTGATTCAATACACACATCTCCACATAAGGAATGGTGTGTTGAGGACGAAGTTCTTGTGATAACTTAATTTATGATCAAATTGTATTATAGATCAAGGCTTTGAAAATAAAATTATTCTTGTGAAAAGAAGAGACCATACAATGTGCTTGGGAACTCATCATCATGCATATCGATGGAGTCATTGTTTCCAAGGGTGACAGTTTCCCAAGGCTTCATTGTGATTAAGGACTTTGATTTCATTTGAATGATCATCATGATGTTGAAATTGTTGATCAATAAAGAATCTAGAAGCATCATTTTTACATAGAGAAATTTGAAATAGGGAAGAGATATCAAAAGTATCTTCACCTTTATACTCTTACACTTGTGAAATGTGACCACCTTTTATTTGATCACCACTTGGACAAGAAAATTGATAATTGAGAGTATCTAAAGAACTAAATAATGGAATGATTGATAAAAAAATTCAAGGTACAAAGGTCACGAGATGTAGATGATAAAGGATGATAGGTGTCCCTTGAAGAAATATTACTTTCTTTGGTATCAGATTAAAAATTTCGGTGACCTTGAGGAATCAAAGGATCAATATTCACCTTAGGATCCATGGATATATTAGAAAATTCAAGGTTTCCTGTGTAAATAGATAAAATGAGGATGGGATGAATGGATCAAAAATATGATTTTTCGGACTTATAGACTTCAACAATAGCACCATAGAAAACCTTGTTAGGTAGTGAAAAGGGAGGAGGAAAAGGGACCAAAGGAACAATAGGTTCCTCCCAAAATTGGAGGTGTCTCATGATTAATAAAAGTTGGGAGAGCACTATTTTCCAATGATTTCAATTCATATTGTTTCAAGGAGAGTTGAACAAAGCATTGAAACTTTTCTTTGAATAAATTCCAATCCATATATTCTTCAGGAAACTCATAACACAAGTGAATAAATCTATTAGAAAAATCCTATATCGATTCATTAGGATTCATTCTAAGTTTATTAATTATTTTATAAACATCTCGGTAATCATACCTGTCAAATGCTTGATGGAGATCCTTGAAGAGTTGTTCAAACGAAAGAATGGAAGCAGTTGGTAAGGTATGACACCACATTTTAACTTGAACTTCAAGTGTGAGGGTGAACAATTTATAAGCAACATCTTCACAATTGATTTCATGAGATTCACAAAACTTGATAAACATAGAGGTATGTTCGGCTATGGATATTTCACCCTTGCCATAAAACCTTAATTGAGACATGTTGTAAAAAATTTCCATGGGTATTGAAAGTTCAAGATTGGATATATTATACAAGCATCTTGGGAGTATGATTTGGAAATGATCTATTCAAGATAAGAGATTAAAAATAGACTCAATGGGATCATCTTGTCATTTGTCCCTCCTTATAGAACCAATTGTGATGGTGTTGGAAATCCGTCAACCAAGGGGGTCTCCCCAGTATGAAGTCCCAATTAGCCTCACACCATTTGGAGTGGGAGCTGCAACTAGAAAATAAGGTCAATTTGAATTATCCTTAGTAATTTACCTTGGCTGCAATTATCAACATAAGATATTATATAAAAAATCTTTGAAACAAGCAAGTTTACATTGTGAGGCATAAAATTGCGATGTATATAAGGAACTTTCATGAAAAGGAAAGAAAGAGTGACCCTATATAAGAAAAGTAATAATAATATCCTAAAAGAGACACACAAGAGCATGAAAGGAGAATAACTGACTAACCAACAAATTATTTCAAAAGATAACACTGATCATAAAATATAGTAACAATGTGCATTCAACAAGATGCATACTAAATCCAAAAAAATAGTTCATTTTAATTAGTATGTTTTAACATAAACACACTCCACAAACAATGAAAGAATAGTCTCACAATGATTCACGAAATATGCATAAAAGTGCACCGACTTTGAGAGCTTCAATATTAATTGAAAGTCCTAAGATACACAATTACAATTCTTCCACACTAGCCCCAATAGTGGAACATTAAGCCATCATTTTATTCTAAAAATAATGGTATTCTCTTCTATCCAAAACTAGAGAATATGAGGTGAACAATCCAAAGTCCAAATTCCTCTCTCTTGAGCTATGAGGGTATATTTATAACAAATGAGGTGATTCTTAACCTCCCATGTGAATCTTGAGATCCCTCCATGACTTTTCAAATTCCTATGTGACATTTGAACTTCTAATGACTCTAGAATTTTGTACTGACTTTTAACATTCCATGTGGGACCATTTGTATTCCATGCATTTTACATTTTCCCATTTTTCAAATACAATAATTACATTCCGAAAATGATGTGGTGAGATACAATAACACATTTGGATTTGTGATGAAACTTGGAAATGCCATGACTTGGCATTGATGACATGGAACTTCATTACAATGTGTCCAGCCAAGCCTTTCTCCTAGATGAAATATTTTTATCTCCTTCACAATGGATCTTTTATTGTTATTTATATTAAACCTCCAAAAGGCCTAGATGAGTGTCAAAATGTTTCAAGTTAGCATGAGCTTCCATGTCTTTATCTTGGTCTAATATTATTTCATGTCTTCCATGATGACTCCTCCTTTTGATTCTTCTTCACAGGTGCTCTCTTGTAGCCTCTCCTTAGTGACCTCCCTTTCATATTCATGATAAGTCTTGCATGTGTGTCATCTTCATCCTCCCAGAGCTTGGATGATATGGATTCTTCATTTTGATTTTGATTTTCAATCTTCCGTCATGATCTAGCGCCCCTTCATCTTCTTGCTTGATAGTATCTTTGCCTCTTCATCTTCAAAAGTGTGTTATTGCATGATATACTTGGCATCATCCTTGAACATCATATTTTCATGTCAATATATAGTACCTCCAGATAAAATTCACTCATGAAAAGACACCATCAATCCTCCTGGTCAAACTTCTTCATGCAATTCATTGATTGAACCTAAGACATAATCAAAGGCTGAGGAGGAGGCTCGGGGATTACATAGTGCCCAATTCCAATAGTTAGTGATGAAGTTCTAGTAACAATGATTGCACAATGCAAAATGGTAGAGGGACTGGGAGACAAAACTATGTAGTTGAGGGAGATAGTCACACAATGAGGCATGTTTTCTCATTGTGATTGTGTAATGCATAGTTCAGTGAATACTAAGCCAAGTGATTGCACAGTTATGCAATTAAAGGAGTTAGTAAGGCCTTAATATTGACTTATAATTCACAATGTGCAATGAAATATTGAATGTGAGAAACATTGTGTAGTTTTCAGGGGCACGAGACGGAGATTGAGCAATGTGAATGTGCAGTGCACAATCCTTGGAGGAAATGACTACATAATGCACAGTTTCACAAGGAAAGGGTGGTTGTACATGAATGAATATTGCACAATGTGTAGTTCCAAGATGGAGGAAATTTGGCAAGTTTCACAAGCAATGGAAGCTCTGAAAAATGACTAAGTGTGGGAATAGGGAGACAAGAGAGAATAAAACATGAAAACATGTCCTGAAAAAATGATATCACACTCAGATAAAATTGACAAAAGCGAAGTGAATACTTAGTACCCAAAATCAACATATATACCTTAAAACGACAACAAAGTGACACTTATTTCTAGGCGTGACAGTTGAAACATAGATTTGTGACATTTAGAATACAATTTACGACACAAGTGTCAACTACAACCAGAAAGTGTGCTAAGGTGTGGGAATGTGTCTAGTGCATATTATTATGATATATAATATTAGATAATGTAGAAGAGAGCACTATAGTTTCCTCTAGTGATTTGCTAAAGTGTGACACATGTAGGAGTGCAATCAGTTAAAAGTGACACTTGCGAAAGTAATAAAAAGTGAAAGTGGCACTTGTAAAAGCCTAATAAATTGAAAGAGGCACATGATAAAGTGAAGAGAATGCAAAAGAGACACTTGTGAAAGAAAAAGAAAGAAAAAAAGATAGTCAAAAAAGTGAAAGTGAAAGTTATGAAAGAAAAAGCGAGAAAAAACGATAATTGAGGAAACTCACTTGAATGGTAATATAATTGCAACTAAGAGTGAGAGAATAATTGACTCATAGGTTTACATGATCATTGTAAACTAAGATTATGCATTGAATATAAAAAATAATTGTGTAGTCACAATGTTTATGAACTACGCAGTCATTGTTCGCAAGGATTACACAATGAATATCATTGGGAATTGTGCACTTACTATCACTAGGCACTACACAATGACTATATCTAGGGAGTATGCAAGAACTACCTCTAGGGACTGCACATGAAATACTCTCAAGGATTTTGCAATGCTTGTATTTAATGGTAATCATTGACAACTAAACTTTCTAGAAGAGGGTGCGCTTGAGAATGCATCAAATGGATAAGAATGTGTAAGCAAGTGGCTTCGACACTTAAATTATCAGAAAATAACTATATCACTTAGAAAAACATCAACCAATCATGAAGCGACTAAGAAAAATCAGGGAATGAAAAATCATAGGATCATAAGGAGGCTCCAAAATTCAATTGGAAGCTAAATTTTGGAGGTTGTTTTTCACAACAAAAACAAATCCTTGGCCCCTAATGTTATCAAAATATTTTTCTACTCCTACATCACCGAACCTTATCTCTCATGATAAGTTTCCTTTTTCCTAAATTGAGATGAGTTGTTTTTCCAATTTGACCCTTAATCGTAACCGATCAAGCTTTTTTCTGTGGTCAAGGGCCTTTAGCCGCAACCTGAGTCTCTTGTGCCCATGGCTAAGGCCCTTATCCTTTATTTTTGAGCTTGCAGTCAAGGGAACCTTCCTAAATGACTCAATCCCTAGGATATCACCTCAATTACTCATTGATTCTAGTTGTCCAGGGCTCATCCATTAGAATTTTCTCTAACTTCTCATCGTCTCAAGCGCCCACATTCATCCTCCCAGGACTTGTCATTTACCTATTTATACTAGATCATTTGAGAGGGACAAGCTAGTTTTGAAATCCATAATGTTGTCGCGTTGAGATCTCAATCCTTTGCTCCTATATTTCTATCACCTTGAGAGCTTGTGAGGTCTTATTTTCTATGTGAGTGCTCTTGATACTCATCCATCACACCTAGTTGGGCCACTCTGCTGGAATGTGGAGAGGAGATGCTGGATCGAAGGTATAGGAGCGTTGTATCATATTTTTGAGATTAATGAAGATCTATGTTCTATCCCTCATATAATATGGGTTTATTTTATGTGATCGATTTATAATTGTATCATTTTTTATCTAACGATATTCCAAGGAAGATCACTTATCGTCCTTGTATGTTTGTGATTGTATGCGGGTATTCAGATCTGAAGTAGATCAGGTAGATCGCTCATGTGGGGTGCAACAATTATTCCTAAAAATCAAGATCCTTCCCCAAACTATAAGGAGGAAAGGTACTTTTCTCCTCCTCATAGCATAGATCCAATTGCACGCTACTTGTGAATCAGTTGGGATTGGGGATCTTGTATATTTTCTTAGTCATGCTTGTGTCTGTATGGTGATATATTGGACACTAGATCACTGAGAAACAACTCATTGTGATTTTGATTGCAACATAACTGGTTCTTTTAGTGATATCCCACTCGCTTTTGTGTTTGCATTGCTCCAGTTCCTGGTCAGATCCTCTTGTTTATGATCTACTGAGCTTCCTTGTATTTTTGCGAATCTTTTCGACTATTTTTCAGGGTCATTACATTTGTAATTTTATTCTCTGTTGATCATTGTGTGAGGAAATAGGGAATTCCATCTTTGGAACCCCTTTTGTGGCCTTGTAGGGCTCTGCTTGTGGCCAAGGACCCCTTAATTGCGGGATGGAAAGCCTATGCCTATAACCAGCTGCTTCAAGGCCATTTTGTGCCCGCAACTAAGGCTTTTAGCCTTCAAAAATTATATAATTTTAGTTTGAAATCTCTGTTTCTATACCTCAGAAGTTTTGGCTTACTATTTTCTTGCTGGATCTGGTCCATATTTGTTATGTTTATAAGTTTTATTTGGATTGGTTGAGTGTCTCTTAAGAGCACTTGATATCTTTCATCGGGCATCAATATTGTTGTTGCTTTTCGATATACTGAAAACATTATTGAATCCATCGTTTGTTGTAACTTATCAACTGTATTATGATCCTAATATGATCTTGCTGGATTAGTTTGTTTAAGGCATTCTTTGTTTATCATTGCTTGAGTTTCTTATTGAGTTTTTGATTGAATGCCTTGGGTTGGTTTTGAGTTTGATCTCTTGCCTTGAGTATAAGTTTCAATTGGATGTATTAAACATTTTTTTGGATCTGATCTAAAATTTACATTCAAATTTTGAGATTGTTCCTCATTTTCATCTTGTTTTGTTGAGTGATTTTTTTTATTGTTGATCATTCATGTCATAAACGACGGTGTTGTGACCAGTTGTTCAGTTTTCATCCGATCAAGTTCTTTTTGGAAGTTTTTTGTCACATTGTATCACTTTATTTAAGATCTTGTTTAGGCCTATTTTCCTCTAGGATTCAGTTTAG
This sequence comes from Pinus albicaulis, assembly GCA_034641835.2. NCBI lineage: Eukaryota > Viridiplantae > Streptophyta > Pinopsida > Pinales > Pinaceae > Pinus > Pinus albicaulis. Next base: position 273,556,749 of record CM076572.1, read on the forward strand.
TCCTTTGTAGAAAATTTTCCCTGGTGGATCCATTGTGTTGCAACCCTATCTTGTTTGACATTTCCATGTTTTTTTTCCACTTTGGCTTTCTTTTTCAATTTCTTTGAGTGTTTTTTATTGGCCTTTGTTTCCCTAGTTGTTTCTCTTTCAGAGTGCTTTTCATTCTTGTTTGGGAGACTTTCTTTGGTCTCTTTTATTGGTTTTATTTTTGGTGTGTTTTTGGGTCATTAATTCAAATTATTGGGATATTTTTCATTCAGGAAGAGTTAGTGAAAATTTCATTTTAGTAGGCATTGGCGTGTTAGATAATCTCTTTCCCTCTTGTAGCTAGCATTCATTGAATTGAAAATGAAAATAATTACATATAGTTGCATTAGGGTGACTAAATAAGAGTCCTACACACCATTTTAGTTTCATGTCGCTTCTCTCTTGTGTAAATAACAACCACTAAAATTAACATGACAATAAAATCAATTCGATTCATCCTTTATTTTTACTAGTAGTTCACCAACACTAGCTTAGGTTAGGGTCTTGGAGGTAGGAGTGTGAGGTAACCACTCGAAGACCACAAAATAACCTTAGCAACTTGTTGTAGGGAGTAAAATCCATTTGTAGTAGTTCGGTCTTTGAAGCCTTCCTCACAAAATGGTTAAGCACGAGGTCACACTTGGGCTAAGCAAGGTGACATGACCCATTTTGCTTAGTTTCGGGTGGTGAAATATAGTGGAAATGGAACACATACAAATGGTGTTTATAACTTGGGGGCCACTTGGGAGGTAACCTCAAGTGGGTTTCGGTCTTGCCTCCTTTCAGGGTTATTTTTCCTGCCTTTGTGTGTTGATTTTTCCTGCGATTCTCCCCTTAGGTTGTGTTATGGTACCTGGTGACCATAGTGGCCTTTATTTCTAGGGATAATACATAGGTATAGGGTCATGGTCATCTTCTCTGTACCTAGGACAAATATTAGTCATAATCTCTCAGTTCTCTCGGGGGGGTGTTCCACTTGCGGGCGCACTTGTGCCGAGTTCACAGCTAAAAGGGCTGGGAAGCAGGTCCCTAGTATAACTGTTCCACCGCCAGCTTCTTTGTATTATTTTTGCGTGTGCTATCCTCTAAGACATTGCTAAAGTGCATTGTTTCGTCTGATTCTGTAGTTTGGCCTTAGGGGGTTTTCACTAACTTAGTTGTCTTTTATTTATTATCACCATGGATGAATTTTCTCATCAACGTTCATGACATCTTCAAGTTTTACTTCCTCAATGAGTTGGACTTATTTATCTTGCACAGAGAGTGTCTGTTGGTGCTGATGACTTAGACCATCACATAGTGTTGGAATATGTGTCTATCCCCATTGATAGTGATCTAGTTTCTATTGAAATTTTGGCGGATTGCTTGGACGCTCCTATCAATCCACCTTTGACAGATCCTTTAGGGCCTACCTTACTGCGGTTGAATCCCAACGGTTCTACACCCACTTACACTTATGTGCCTTTATCTACGATTTATCCTATGGCAGAGTCTGAGACTTCATTACCATTTGGATCAGTATTCTTGACTTCCATGACAACGTTGCCACCTCTTAGCGTGGCTATTCTTGTCCTCCATCCACACCTATTACTTCTTCCTAGGGCATTACACCAATCTCATCTATGGCTCCCACTAGTTTCCTGAATTTTTCTCTACCCACACCATCCTCTATGCCGACTACGGTACCCCAGCCTAGTCATCTAGTAGGTCCAGGAATTTACACACTGTTATTTTCCCAACAAACTATTCCTTTTCCTCAATTAGGCATGGTTACTTCCGGGAACCTGTGGGGGAATCATCAGTTGTCCCTAGTCAACCTAGGCACAATGTTGGTTCTAGTATGTCGCAAGATTGGTATAGTTAGCTCTTTGGAGGGACTCCACCTACCAGTGTTTTTACTGGAGGGGCTAGTTTACCTGGGGGTAACCCCACTGCTAGTACCATCTCTTACCTAGGTAATTCCCCTTATGTTGGTCGTACTATGCAGCTTGGTCCTTATTTTGACCCTGGGTACAATCCCATTAGTAGTCATGATTTTGGGGGTCCATTTCTCTCTATAGGTTTTTATCCTAGGGGGTAGCATCCAACTACTAGTTACGTTGTCCTGCAACAATATTTTGTCAGGGAGAATCCTTTTCACCTCCAGAAAATGCATCCATCAAATCCATTTATGGGGGGACCTCAAGGTTGGTCAGGGGCTTCTCCTGCCTATGACACATTTAGTCAAATTCACATCCATTTTTATCCTCTCTTAATTTAGCAAATATTTCTAAATTGACCAATTACCCCATCTGTCATGATCCATGGTGGCCACCTATTCCTTCCAAGTTACCATATGATATTCCCAAGTTTGAAGAAAAGCCTTAGGAGAATCCTTCCACCCATATCACCACCTACCATCTATGGTTCTCATCAAATTTGTTGGTGGATTATTTTTTAAAACTTCTCTTGTTCCAAAGAAATTTAACTCTGGATGTTGCCAAATGGTGCATGGAGTTATATACTTCATCCTACATCGATTTTGTCTCTCTAGCTCAAACTTTCCTGACGCATTTTCAGTTACCAACTCGATATGATTTTGAATCTAACCTTTTGTCTAACTTCAAACAAGATGATGCCACACTCATTTCTGATCATATTTAGGAGTGGCCTCATCATAAGAGGTTGGTAAGAACCAAGTTACCAGATGAAATTATCCGTAAATGGTTCATCAAATCACTCCGACCACAAATTTCCAAATATGTGTCCATGTTTCGAGTTGTCACTAAGGAGAAAGCTATTCTAGCTATCCAACAGTTGGATCTCATATATTCATAGTCAGGTACGATGTACTAAGTTTTTCCCAAAGGGACCTAGGCCTTCTATTGACCCACCTAAACTTGTTCCTAGGCCACATGCCAATGGCGTGATTGGGTTAGTTTCTGATCCTATGAGCCAACTTGCTACCCTGCCTAGGAAATTTATTATTACATCTGAAGCCCAAGCAAGTGCGTCTGGTTCTGCTAAAGCACCCCCTCCTGAGTAGTCCATTGATGTTCTTATGACGAAGTCCACTCAACTGAAGAACAAATCTCAAACTTGTGGTAAAAATAACAAGAATAAAAGTAAAAATAAAAAATAAAATCAAACTGCCTAGGATTCTCAAGCCAATCCTAGAGAGAACGAGGGGCCACCAATGAGCGTTGCCACAAAGTCAATTTCCCTTGTAAAATTTGTCAAGGCGATCATCTCAATAATGATTTTCCTTGGATGGATGAAGTTCATAAGCTTCTTTCACCACCATGTGCTCAACAACATGCTTCTTTAACTCATCCATTTCATGCACAACCCCAACAAAAAATGATTTCTCAACCTTATTGACCTCTGCAAGGGGGCAACGAGGGGTCATATTCCCATCCCGTATTTATGTGCAAGTAATATTTCAATGTGACCACGCAAGCTAAGTCCTATGATGTACCTGATTCTAGTCCTCCCTCTAAGGACTCACCAACTCCATCTAGTTAGACTGGACCTCTGACTCAAGATAAGAATATGGAACCAGTCTATCGCCCCCCCATTCTCTGTAAGATGACACACAACCCTTCTGCAGGGGCTGCTTAGCATTATAGAATAGTGGAATATCTAGCCCAAGTGCCTTGCACCATGTCTTCCTTGGAGGTCTTGAAAAATTTTCCTCAGCAACGGAAAGCCTTATTTTCTACCATTGGTGGAGTTCACCTCTCTGAATCTGGCGTCATCGATTTCAATGCTAAAAAATATGCTTCTAGACTTTCCAATAAGATTTCTTTCTAGATTATAGTGCATGTTTCCCAAAATAATATCCATAACACTTCGGTAGATGAGGGATCTTCCACCTATGTCATGTCCATATATTGTTGGAAAGCTATTGGTGCTCTGAATATTGCAACATCTAATACCAATCTCCAAGCATTTCATGATAAAAATTTGATTCCTAATGGGGTCCTCCCACATTTCACCATCGATTTAAGAGGTAAAAAAATACATGTCGATGTTGAAGTCGTCGACACTCCTTTATATTATAACCTTCTCCTTAGTTGGTTTTATGCCACAACCATAGTGGTATCATCTATATTTCATGTCCTTTCCTTTCCTCACGAAGTCAAGATCATCACCATTGACCAACTTGACTATTGCGTGGGATCAACTGAAGTTTCCAATACTTGAACTACCATATCTCTTGTGGGGGACCATCATGGTTAGTTTCAGAGTGTTGGTGTGAGACTTTTCAAAAGTTCCACTCTTATGGGAGAAACTTCAGTTGATCGCATATGGTTCCCTTACCCTCCATGAGTTTGCGTATATAAACCCTTGGCTTGTGCCCTGTTGTGGGCACACTTTAGCATGACCCATTAGACTTAGTTACACTTGTACATATTATACATAGGAGTGTGATTATTTATCTATTTTTGGTTTTTTGTGTGATGCGAGTCTTTGTCATTCCTTATCTATGCCAATAATACAAAAAAAATTTATAAAACTAAAATACCAAAAATATATGGTATTTTTTTTACCTTATCCATGCTTATTTCTTTCATTATGTGATTTAACCATGTGTCTAGTCTATATAGATGGTTTTTATAGGATAGGGTGGCATTTTATTGTGACATCCATTGGAATTGTTGTAGCATAATTTGACTCAACTAAAATTCAATAGAGGCTCTGAGAAATTCAAGGTTGTTGAGGAACAGTTGTTAAAAATTCAAGAAGACCTGCAACATGATCAAAAGGATAACCACAAGCTCAACGAGGATTTATCATCACATGTGAACTGGAACCAAAATAAGGGAAGCAGTATAATTGGAGGTGTAATCTAAGCCAGAGGAGCAGCAAAGAAGAAAAGAGTGTAGGAAGGGTCAACAATGGTTCCGGTGTTTGAAAGCAAGTTCAATTAGTTCATGACAAGGTTTTCAAGATATATTTATTAGATATTGGGGCTAGCGTAAGTCATATGAAAATAACCTTTTGGAATTATATTCTATCCAGAGGCAGAAAAATGAATCAATCGCTGAGTTTAATAAGAGGTTTCAAAAAAATTATTTTAGCATGCCAAAAGAAATTCAACCTCCTGAAGTTGTAGCTATGGTTTACTATTTGAGGGCTCTTTCTATTGTTTAGGTTTTTTATCTCAAGGAGAGAAAGCCTTGCACTTTGGAGCTAATGTTTCTTTATGCACATGAAATTGAAGATAATGTGTGGGCTTGTAGAAATTTTGTGTCATGTTGAAAGAACAAGTTTTGTTGAAGAAAAGAGGGCCTGTCAAGAAAACATTGGAATTTATTTACAAGAGAATGAAAATTTAGAGATGAACAAGGATTTTTTAAAGGTCTCAGAGGATTCCTGTATTGTTGAAACACAATAATTTAAGAATTTTGAATATTCTGGTCAAAAATTCGTTGCAAAAATTGAACTACACGTTGAAAGCGTAGAAGGTCATTACAATTTTCATAATTTTAATGATTTTGTGAATAAAGGAGAAACTAGTGGAGATCCACATGTGTGTTTTTAGTAGGGGGAAGATTTTGGTCAAGAATTGGCATTATACAAAGAACATCAACATTATGAGGAAAAAACCTTAGATTTATCTTTTCGGCCTAAATGGTTGTCAGTAGAAAACAACAATCAATCTTCTCACATACAGCCTCAAAATTGAGGAGTCAAACAGCAAAGGAAGCTTCCCTGTTCAAAGAATTCTACATCAACAAGATGTTCAAGAAAAGGAGGCAACATAAAATTGGTCACATCAGTTCTATGATCCAGTAGATGACTATACGAAAACTTTCTTTTGTCAGCAACAAGAATTTATGCAAAGGAATGTGCAAAGCTTTGTATTTGGAAAACTTTCATGGTACCTCCCTATTGTGATCTTCAAATTTCAACAGTCTAGAGGCATTAGGTCTAACATGTAGATGTTTGATTGGTGCCATTGGAAGGCTGACTTCACTCAAGTAAGTTTAAACATGAATAAATATATAGGATTTGTGCATAAATAAGCTCAGAAGTTGAGCATTTTTAGTTATAGTATTTCTAGTTCGGTATTTTCAGTTTAATAATAAAGTAATAAGTTCAAAGTGTAGCAATTTTCGGGAGGATTTAATACTGGATCAACTCCCATTTGGGATTGACTCCATGCCCAATAAATAATATTGATCTAGAAGTGCTCTTTGACTCCATTCCCAATAAGGACTACTAATCTACAAGTGCTCTTTGAATCCATGCCCAATAAAGCCTACTTATCTACAAGTGCTCTTTGACTCCATGCCCAATAAAGGATATTGATCTACATTTTTGAATACTTTGCTACCAAAGTTCTTTCCTCAATTGGAGCCAGATGTTGTAGCATAATTTGACTCAAATAAAATTCAAGAGAGGCTCCGAGCAATTCAAGGTTGTTGAGGAAAAATTGTTAAAATTTCAAGAAGACCTGCAACATGCTCAAAAGGATAACCACAAGCTCAACGAGGATTTATGATCACATGTGCACTGGAACCAAAATCAGGGAAGCAATAGCATTCGAGGTGTAATCTAAGCTAGAGGAGTAGCAAAGAAGAAAAGTGTGTATCAAGGGTCAAGTCAGGCTTATTTGTGTGCAAAACAGTTCAGGAGTCAGGATGCAATTAGAACATTGCATAGAGGTCAAGGTTGAGTCATGCAAATATATGTGAAGAACAGTGTTTGAAGGCTTAATCACAATCACACGTGGAAGGTCTGATCTCATATCTCAAACTGCAATCGTAAAGCTCAGGAGGAATGGCGCTAAGAAACATGTTATAAATGTCGAAATGCGAAATGCAACAAGGTTTCATATCTCTAATTGTGATTTGCGAACAACGTCACCTCCACTTGCCACATCATCCCTACCTTTATCACACATTGCAAGCTCAACAGGAATGGTGTTAAGGAATATTTCATAAATGCCGAAATGCGAAATGCGATACGAGGAATGGATGTGATATAGTTCGAAGCTCTAATCTAAAGTATTTAAATCTGGTCGTGGGACCCTCTCTCACATTGAAAATTGCAAGCTCAGGAGGAATAGATCTCATGAATATGTTGTGAATGCTGAAATGAAAAATGTGATAATGAAGCAGACGCGATGGAAGTTATTGCTAAAGTCTAAAGGTTTTTAAGTCCAGGTACATGGGTTTTTCCTTTGTAAAAATCACATCGGAGGGAAAAATCGGATTATAATGCAGAACAGTGGAATGATGAAATGCAACAGAGAAGCAGACGCGATACAATTTTTCAAGGTAATAGAATATCTTTTAAATTCCAATCTTACGACAGTTACAAAGGAAAGTCTGAATGCAGGGCAGACTCGGGTAAGAAAAGACCCAACACTACGTGTAGAATAACGATATGCGTTTGTGGCAATTCATTAATCAAAGAATAAAATTTGCAGGCACGGGCCAAAGAGGCAGATTCGGGTGATAGGTCACATGATGACAATGTTCGAAACACAAAAGCATGGGAAAATTTGGGTAGAGATGCATTTATGCAGGTTTTTAGGATATCACAGCAGAAACAAAAGGAGACACATCAACAACAAATCATATTAAGAAAAAGGATTATATTTCAAGTTTTATTTTGTTTTCTTTGTTAAGATAGAGGCTACAATGATGTCCTCGATTTCAATGTAATAATTAGTTTAACAGTTTAGGAAGTCTAGGAGTTTCAAGAAGCTCAAGCAATTACAAAATTATTTTTGTTTGCATTTAAGGAAGAGAGAGAGAGAGAGAGAGGAGGGGTTCCGAGTTCTAGGCCTCTTGGAGACTACATTTTGTACTTATTTTTCTAATGGGTGAATGAAAGAGGCAAAAATTTTCCTGCAACTGTTGATGGTGATTCGTGTTTCTTGTGTCATTTTATGTTGTTTCTTCCTTGAATGAAGTGAAGTAAAGGAGAAATTGGTCTCTGATTTAAGTTTGTAAGTAAGAGTTAAATAACGTTAATTATAAGCGCTTCTTCACTCCATTTCCTCTCCCTTCACAAAATCTCTCTGGAACTTAAAATTAATAGATTCTGTGTTTACATCATATTATTTTGAGTTTCCCCTCTCTCCATGAATTCGCTCAAAAACTTAAAAGTAATATATTCTATGTTTACAACATATTATTTAGAGTTTCCTCTCTCTCCATGGATTCTGTCTAAAGCTTGAAAGTAATAGATTCTATGTTTACAACATATTACTTTGAGTTTCCTCTACAGTTCTTCATTTCCATTCAGATATCAGCATTCAATGGCATTGTGAAATATTTTATTATTCCAGATCATTAAGGGTTTTAGAAAACTAGTTTTCAGAAGGATAGAACAAAAACCTCATGATAAAATTATTTTTGTGACACGCATTTAAAATGTATTAAGCATTGATTCCTTTCACAACCAAGGTATTTTCTCTTAAGATAAAATAGGAACTTAGGTGTGTTTCTCTTGAACTGGCATATAGGTGTAGGTTATTTTTGCCGATTTCACATTTTGATCGTCATCACTATTTCTATGCTTTAGGTCCGACCCCTTCAAGTTTTTACTTTAGCCTCTTTTCTTTATGCATTTCTTCACTTGGTGGTAGAACTCACCCATTCATGGATACCCTATTTAGCACCCTCCTTTTGAATTGGTGTCCATGCAGTCATTTTTTATCACTCTCGGAATTCCTCCTTCTATCTCAACATTCCTTCAAATTTGTGCCTCATGTCCTCTTCTTCTTCATATTTTTTTCCATACCCTAGGATGATTCCACACTCTTTCCCTTATGATTGCCACTTTTAATAACCTCCTTCTGTAATTTAGTCCTTGGTTTTTATTATCCATCGTCATCACATTCTTGGCCGACTGCACATACTCACTTGGTGTTTTACCATTTCTTGGATGAACTGCTACAATGAGTGGTCCTATTAGCCAAACTCATGTTTGCCTTATGTCATGAGCAGTTACACCATTTAAAGAAACCCATTTATACCCTTTATACCACTCATTCCTTCAGGTGGAGTTTTATTCAAGCTCTCTTCAAACTCCTTAACTTAGAAAATATTGCCAAGTGAACTTGTCTTCTTCACGCTCGTTAAAGTACCTGAAGTGTCGTCTACCCGGTATAAGTTTAACCCTTTTCCAGACTAGGATATACTAGTTATGAAAAATGAATACCCTAGTCTACGGTGTCTAGGAGTTTTTCCCTTGTATGCTTTTATCTCATTTTCAGGCTTGGGGGAAAACTTTACAAAAATGAACTTATAAAAAGTGAATATATATGTATATATATATTCATTTTTCATCCATTGGCAGCGTTAATTGCATTTCCCTTGAACACGACCCTTTTCTGGTTCATTATCTTACAATTAGGTTTTAGATTAATGAGGAGACATACCATCCATATGAGTCTCTTTAATCCTCCAGTTGGTTACTCTTCTAGTCATATGGAGCATGCCTCGATGCCTCTTGTTTCATTGCATGATATCGCATGGTGCTCATTTAGTCATGCTTCCAAGTCACTCTTGTTTCATGCCATTATGTGTTAAATGAAAATCTTAGCCTGTGTCGGCCATCTAAAGTAACATGTTGACCTTTTTGAGTCGATCATCCCTATGTCAGTTGTACTTCATTGCTTCATGACTTCATCCATACATCAAATCATCCTAGTCTGTTCGATGTTGATCGATGGGGGATACATTAAGGCCCCCCTTTAACAAATCTTCTCATGGCAACTTCACCTCATTATACAGGAGATTGATCTAGGAATCGATAATACCTTGGAACTTGCACACCTTAGTGGCAGGCTTCCTCACGATTAACAATGAGTTCACATTATTGGCTCTTGATTGGTCGAGTGCATTGGTGTTTGAAATCATCTCATCCATTGACACTTAGTGGACTCTACTAGGTACCTTGGGATCCATTCTCCTCATTGGTGGATTCCCTCACGTCTATTACTAGTTCAACTCATTGGATGGTAATGAAGCAGTTTCTACCTTACGTGACTTCAAATCATTTATTCGCATGTTTAGATTCATACCATTGGAGTTATGTCGAAGACCATAAGTTAGGGACGTAACAATATTATATGACATCCTTTCTAGTTTTCATTGGAGTTATGTATCATTTATGTACTTTGAGGGCTATGTGGGAAACTCCTCTGTCTGTCATGTCTCCATAGTCCTACTGATGTATACTGTGACAGAGATCCATGATTTTATTTCTTAGTATGGAGATCCATAATGATGTCGCGTTGAGAACTTGATCCTTTTTTTTATCTTTATATAACCTTGAGAGCTTGTGAGGTCTTATTTTCTATGTGAGTGATCTTCATACTCATCCATCACACCTAGTGGGGAAACTATGCCAGATCACGAAGAGGAGACGTTGGATCGAAGGTATAGAAGTGTTGTATCATATTTTTGAGATTAATGCATATCTATGTTATCCCCCTCATATGATCATGTTTCAGTTTATGTGATAGGTTTATCATTATATCATTGTTTATATAACAATATTTCAAGGAAGATCACTTTTCATGTTTGTATGTATGTGATTGTGTGCAGGTTTTGATATATGAAGTAGATCACGTAGATCTCTTTTGTGGGGCACAAGAATTTTGAATCGAACTCAAGATCCATCCCCAAACTACTAGAAAGCAAGGTAATTTTATCTTCCTCATAACATAGATCCAATTGCATGCTGCTTGTGAGTCATATGGGATTGGGGATCTTGTATATCTTCTTAGTCATTCTTGTGTCTATTTGGTGATATATCAGACACTAGATCACAGAGAAAAAACTCCTTGTGATTTCGATTACAACACCTAATGCCATAGAATAGTCATAAGGCATTGGGTAAAAATCCCTAATAGGAATGCATGTGCAATCATATCATCTAAAAAAAATGACCCAATAAGGACATGCACACATTCCTGTTGGGAATTTTTACCCAACAATAATGCATGCATATTCTTGTTCCTAAGAATGAATACACATTCCTATGAATAACTCTTTGGAATCCTTAGTGGTGGTTTAGGAAATGTTGAAGCTATAAATATGGGAACACATGTGCATTCCAAAATTCCCACATTCATGTTCGCCGCATTTCCACTTTTTCAAACATAATCTTCTTACAAGAACCCACATATCCCCTACAATTCATTTCTACTCTTAAATCTACTAAAATATCCTCCTTTATCAATCCATATGGAATTTTTTATCATAATATGAGCATGTACATGCCCTTTATCTTCACAAAGGAAACACATGCCTTCCAAAATCACTAAAGAATATACAAAATTCACAAAATTTACATGATTCTAAGTGTGTTTACAAGAAAAATACTTTTATAACTCAAAACACATGGAAAATGGTCTCAACTATATTGAAATGGTAAAAAAATGGTTAATGGAATAAATGGCTAACATTAGTAGAAATTGTTGGGTATGTGTTATATTCTTTGCATGATTAACCATGTTATCCCCTTCCCTAATGAGGGGGTGGAATTTCCCCCAAAGATAACTATAATTGTGTGGGGTATCAGGGGGAGGGTAGGTGATGACACTTTTATGGATCTCCCCTAATAGGGGATTTTTGGGGCAATGCCCCCGAAGTGAAATTTTTGGAAACTTTTCCTTGTAAAATATTGCAACTTCATAGTCAATCTACAACCTTCATCATTCAGTTGTAGATATGGTAGTAGAATTTATGTCAGGGTATTTTTACCTAGAAGGAAACCCTCTTTTACGAAGGAATTATATAGTGGCTATGTAATCATTGAGAGATATAGAAAAAAACTTATTGGTTTTCCTAGTTTTTTGTTTCTAGGATAAAATATATGTGTTAATGTGTGTGTCTGCCATTGAATTTTTTTGTTTTACATTTAGAATATGATTATAGGAAGTATATATGAAAATTTAATATTACAATTTGTATTAGATAAAGTTTGGGTTCAAGGGGAGACTTTTGTGGGTAAGGGGTTTAGCTCATATCTATCGTAGAGCCTGTTACAATGGGAGATTTGTGGAAGTGATTCTTGTAGCGAAAAGGAAATGGAAACTTAATTCAAAGATAGAGATCGTGAAGTTTGCGAGGCATAGTTTTGAGTTGTGGAAACTAAAATGGAAGATTTATTGGTGGATAAATATCAATGGATCATCTTGGATCCAGTGCTACACCAAAGTGGATTTCAATAGGAGAGCAAACCAAGTTGGATTGAAAGGAAAATAGCAAAATATGATTGCATCTATCCTATATAATATCACTAAATGTCTGAGGGGAAGCCATAACAAAGGATTTGTGATACAAGTTAGGGGCTTTGCATCAATCTAAGTACCAGGTGAACAAATTGTTCCTGTGAAATAAGTTGTATAACCTATGGATCAAGGACGAAAACTTAGTGAAAGAGCATCAAAATCCGCGTAATATTGTAGTAAGTCAATTATTGTCTTTTGATACTAAGATTCAGATGAATATAAGTGCATCAAATTGTTATGTTATCTACTAGATTTTTGGGATAGTTTGTTTGTTTCCATAGGTATTAATGAAACTAATCTAAATTTCAATGAAATAGTCTCATCCTTGTTATTAGATGAGATGAGAGAAAAAAATACGAAAATAAAGAATGGTGTAATGCCTCCTCCCACATTTACCCACTTTTACTAGCTATATAGCATAAAAATTAGCTTAGTTTCACTATGATATGACCTTACCTCCAAGTTCCAACTATGGAAGTGGGGCTGACAAACTGAAAACAAAATAACATCCTTCAAGAACTACAGACCAATCAGGAGTTGGAAAACCACCCCAGGTGATCAATTCCTGATCTAGAATTATTTTTCACACAGCTTACCCTCCAACCACACCCATAATAATACATGCATGCAGTTGGGAGGCTATAACCACACTCACAAGCTTTCTTGTATGCAGTTATGACCCAATTTCTTTAGTTCAGTGCATGCAGTCATGAGAACTATGCCACTTTTTTCTGGAAATCCTCTAGACCATTTCTTAGAACAGCATGTGCCTTTACAGAATCATATCAATAATTATAATGATGCTAAAAAATCGGAACTTAAGAAATATCTTGACCTACACATGCCTAATGCACGATATGCATTTAGTCAAACATATGGTAAACATGAAAACTACAGGTCATGAATTCATATCTGATCATAAACATATGAAATTCATCTGAGAATCACCAAGAAGGCTCTAATTCCTCTCTAGCTAGCTACAAACAACACTTGTTACCCCATGCATTCATCAACCATCCAGTACTTACCAAATTATGAATGATATACATAGCTAGAGTACATCATATAACCATGTATATAACCAACATATAAACAGAATAAATACCATAACAAATCAACCATAATATCCACATGATAACCAGTACAAGTGCTCATAGATTGCAACAGAAAATAGGTCATATTAACATATGAAATGGCCAACCAAGTTAGGTACTTCCACATACCACCCAACCATAGATTGGGTTGAACCAAATCTCTGTTTCAGCCAATCACCCCCATGCCATATTTCAAGCATGAATGTGGCATCATAAGGGTTAAAAAAAAATGAAACCAACTAGGGCTTCTAGATGCCAAAGCACCTTAACCATCAACCACAATGATCTCACCTATACAGTACAGAAATCACTAACACCAACCATATCGATCTCTACCCAAGTTGTCCAAGGCTCCAGGAACTAGTAACTCAACTTGCAACTAATTCATAACTCCAAAGAATTTTTTCCAACCTGTGGCTCTAGGGACTAGAAAATCAACCCACAATGCTTCAGAGTGTTTGTCCCAACCTATAGGCTCAAGAAACTAGTAACTAAAACCAAATTGTTTTAGGGTTCAAGAGCGTTTGTTCCATTTCATAGCCATAGGGAACCTGAGAACCAATAAGAAAAAAAAGTGGGGAACTCACAACACCATGGATATCTAGGAAACAGAAAGGCAAGGCTAAAAACTTTGTCAATATAGGAAAATATCCATGTCCATGACAATATATAAGCAAGGAACCACATACATATACCATGCAATCACAAAATTAGCAAGGAAATATCACATGCAACCTAATACCTACAGAGTAAGGCTAATGTAGATGTTGATCCAACTATTCCCTTGTGCTCCCTTTATTTCCCTTGATTTATTTATCTAGTCCAAGTGAACGCTAGAGTGCTCCAAGAATGTTCTAAGTGTGCAATAGTATGAGAGAATGAGAGGGTACTCAACTCAAAACTGTCAAAAAGATGTAATGACTAACCAAGCTCAACCAAAAGATGTGAACTGATCTTTGATGCCTTTGTCTCATTAAGGTCTCATTTTTCTTCATTTTCCGTCATTTTTATTCTAATTTCCCTTTCATGCAAATATGTGTCTCTTGACCTTCCTTTTCTCCTATGTTCCTTTATTTTCATAATTAAATACCAATTATTGTCTCTTTTCCTTTGATAATGCATTTGCCAATTTCCATAGCCATTATTAAATCCACAAGTGATGTCCACTAAAGTGTTTTCCCAACATTCATCTTGGAATATGTGTCCCATGACCTTGGTATTTTTTTATTGCATGGAAAATCAACCAAGGGTTGTTACAAACCACTTCCCCTTGGGGGAACACTGTCCTCGGTGTTCAATGACACTTATAACCAGCGAAACACATGCTGCATATGGAGCTTTATAACATAACTCGATGTAGCATTTACAACATACTAGACTTCTGAAACTATGAACACCATACTACTTATTGGATATTTATAACACAAATTGATGCAGTATTTACAACATACTACTTATTAGATCTTTATAACATAACTCATTGCAGTATTTACAATACACATGCATAAACATAAACCGAAACACATAAATAAAAAACATATTCTCTACCATCAAATAAGGAAGGGTACAAGTCTTGAATTTGATCAACCATTTCCCATGTAGCTTTATCGGGCCCAAAGTGCTTACACTTTACTTTAACTTGCTTGATTGCTCTATTCTGGAGCATGATATGCTTCCATTGAAAAATGAATTATGGATTTGGCTATAATTCTCCCTCTGGTTCCACTTACAATACAAACAAATCAATCACATGATCAACATCCTATACATATATGCTACGCAACTTGATAAAAAAATGGAAGAAACGATAGACCAATGGCTTGAAAATTATCCTTTTGAGGGGACAACCTCCTTTACGTCACATAAATGAAAATTTCTTAGATGAAACAGATGAAAAGGCCTCCTTGGTATATATAGGAGTCTAAGGGGTCACAATATAATCAGAGCCTACATAATAATAATAATGTAAAGGAACAACACTAACAATAGTGGGATTCTATGGGGCACAAAAATAATAATATGGGGGTTACATGGGCACAACAATTACAATAAGGAGGCTACAATAACAATAATAATAAGGAGGTTGCACTAGTATTGTAGGGACCTAACATGATCCTCTCCTTAATAAAAGTGTTTTCCTCAATTCTTGAGTAGTTATGAATGCTTCTATATAAAATTCTCATCCACCCATGTGGAATCTTCAGCAGGTAAGTTCTTCTACTTAATGAGATATTCTGAAATTGAATGATTTTGTAGTTTTTTGGTTCTTGTTTCCATGAATGATTTAGGCTCCAATATGATTTTTCCTTCTTCTTCAAGTTCTGGAAATATTATTTGAACAGGGATTTTTTCTTCGATAACCTTCTTTAAGCATGAAACATTGAAAACTTGGTGTACTCGGGACGATGCAGGAAACTCCAATTTGTATGCCATAGTACCAATATTTTGGAACACCTTGTAAGGACCATAGTAGTTGGGTGATAGTTAATTATCCTTCTTAGATTTCTTGAGGGACATTTTTTTGTATGGTTGTAGCTGTAAAAATACATAGTAACTTATGTCAAAGCTTCTTTCACTGTGATGTTTATTTACCTATTATTTCATTCGATTTTGTGCTAGAATGAGGTTATCCTTTAAGAGTTAAAGAACTTATTGTTAATGCTCGATCTGATCTTCCCCTTATTAAACCTTAGAATTTTCCTCTATAAGATGATGTGATGGAAAATATATGATGTCCATAAAGTGCCATAAATGGGGTCAATTTTTATGCAGTGTGGAAGTAAGTGTTCTACCACCATTCAACCAAAGGTAACCACTTGAACCATTGTGTTTGTTTATCAGATACAAAGAAAAGAATATATCCTTCCAAAAATTTATTAACTATCTCAAAATTCTTGTCATATTGAGGATGATAGGATGAGATATGAGTTAACTGAGTACCAAGAGAAGACAATAAATATGTCCAAAAAATTCCAGTGAAAGTGGGATCTTTGTCACTTACAATAATTTCTAGGTTTCCATGTAGCTTTTGAATTGTTTCCATAAATGCAATAGTAATTGTACTCATTTTAAAAGGATGAGATAATGCACAAAATTGTGCATACTTGGTAAGTATATCAACTACCACCATGGAAAAACTCTTTCCTTCAGAATTGGGTAAACCTATGATAAAATCCATTGAGACCTCCTCCCAATGATGAATTGGAATGGCTAAAGGTTGTAATAGACTTGGGGTGTTAATTGTCTCAACTTTATTTTTTTGGAAAACCAAAAATTCTACGACAAACTTCTGAATATCAAATTTAATGCCATCCCAAAAAAATTCCTTCTTGACCCTATGGTAAGTTTTTAAAAACCCTAAGTTCCCTCCTAAGGGGGGGGGTGTGCAATTCCAAAAGAATATTTTTTTTGAATTGGGATTTTTTACACAATATAATCAATCTTTGTACCATGATGAATATTTTTTCTAGATATATGTAGCATATGTACTGGGATCTTGCTGCAACTTTTGAATGAATTTTGACACGAACTCTTCATTTTTATTCCATTCATAACTTCCATCATTTAACTAATCAAGTTGGCGATGAAATAAAAAAGAGAAATGTTTCCACATCCTCATCCTTTCTTGAGAGTGCATCTGCAACAACATCTCTCTTCCCTTTTTTGTGGATGATTTCAAAGTCACAATCCAACATATTTGTGACCCGTTTTTGCTTCTCTTCTAAAGATAATGTTTTTTTCCAAAAAGTATTAAGGATATCATTATTTATTTTTACCTTGAAGTGTTTTCCCATTATTTAAGGTCACCATTGCTTTAGTGCATGTATTATTTCCAACATTCCTGATCATAAATAGGTTTGCATAAATACTTTCCCTGGATTAGATGAATTTAAAAAGAAACGGGTCTTCCTTCTTGGATTAAAACAACACCAATTCCATTTCTTGAGGCATCACATTCCACAGTAAAGGGTTTTGTGAAGTCTAGTGTAGTTAAGAATTGTGCTTGGCACATTTCCTCTTTAAGATGTTAAAATTCCTTAGTTGCTTCTAGAGTCCAAGAAAATGCATCTTTATTCAATATTTTTGTTAGAGGCATTGCTATTCCCCCATAATTATTAATAAAATTGCAATAATACCCTGTCAACATGATAAATCCTCGAAGATTCTTTAGGGTTGTGGGGATTTTCCATTCCTTAATGGATTTAATTTTGTTAGGGCTTACCTTAACACCCTCACAAGATACAATATTACTGAAATATTCCACCTCCTATACTCCAAAGAAAAATTTGAAGGTTTTTTCATATAATTATTTTTCCTCCAATACTTTGAGCACCCTGTCAACATGTTGAACACGATCCTTCCAAGACTTGTTGTAGATTAGTATATCATAAAAAACACTAGTATAAATTTTCTAAGGAAGGGCTTCAAAATAGAATTC
This sequence comes from Pinus albicaulis, assembly GCA_034641835.2. Classification (NCBI taxonomy): domain Eukaryota; kingdom Viridiplantae; phylum Streptophyta; class Pinopsida; order Pinales; family Pinaceae; genus Pinus; species Pinus albicaulis. Next base: position 273,574,552 of record CM076572.1, read on the forward strand.
ATCAAACCTTGAAATTTGGAAGGTGCATTAGTAAGGAAAAAAGGAATGAAAAAAAATCATAATGAACTTCAAGAGTTCTGAATGTTGGTTTCAGAATGTCTTCAATATTCATTCTAATTTGATGATATCCTGAATGAAGATCCATCTTGGTGAAGTAAATTTCTCCATGTAATTCATCCAATAATTCATCAATGATAGGAATGGGGAATTTACCTTTAATTGTGATCATGTTGAGCTCCGTATAGTCCAAACACATATGCCATGATCCATCCTTCTTGTGCACCAATACTACTTGAGTAGAGAAAGTGACTTTGTCTAGGTTGAATTATATCCTATACCATTTCTTCAACCATATGTTTAATTTCACTCTTTTGGGCATAGGAATATCTATAAGGCATGATGTTTGGAGGAAAAATTATTGGAATCAAGTGAATATCATGATCATAATCAAGAATAGGTGGGAGGCCTTTGGGAGTCTCAAATACCTTGAAATCATTGTCCAAGAGTTTTTACAGACCTGGATAAATGGATGATTTCAATGTTTGAACCTCTAGTGAGCATAATTGTGCAATTACGCCCTATTTTTATTTCATAAAATTTATACATAAATTAAAGATTATTATCTTCCCTGGTTTCCCTATGATACCCCTTCATTCAATTTCATTTCCTTCCCAGAAAAAATTCAAAAAACATTCTTGAAAAATAAAATCTATCGTCCCCAAATCTTGTAACCATTGGACTCCTAGTACAACCTCAAAACCACCCATTGGAATGGAAATAATTTGACTATTCAGTACATATTCACCCATGGTTAGCTTGATATTATGAAACTTTCTAGAGAAATTTATAATTCCTCCATTTCCAACCATCACTTGAAACTCTAGTGATGGGGATAGAAAGAAATTTAATTCCTTGGCTATCTTACAATGAATAAAATTATGGGTACTAAGCGAATCAATTAGCACTATTACCTTTTTATTATTGATATATCCTTATACATTGAGAGTTTTAGGAGTATTATTTTTTGCTAATGCATTACGAGATATGTTAGAATTAATTTCTTCTTTTTCTAGGGTTGGTTATTGGTGTATATCCTCTTCCTTTGATGTTTCTTATTCTGTTTCTTCATCCTCTTCACAATCTATGTAAAATAATTTCTTCTCAACGCACTTATGAACTTTAGTGTATTTTCTATCATAACTATAAAAAATCCCTTTTCATCTTTTTTCCTCTAGTTGTTGTGGTGTTGACCTTGTAGCTTGTGGGAGGCTAGGAGCAACAACACTTCCATCTTTATAATTGTGAGTGGTATAATTCCTTGTTGCCATAATTTTTCTTTCGACTTTTCTTTCCACCTTGAATGTCGTCTCCAATGAATTAGGTTCACAAAGGTGAACCTCATGTTGGATGTTATAATTTAAATTCCCTATGATAGTGTCCTTGTCACACTAGTGTACCAAATGACACTTATTTACTAGTAGGTTTTTTCCTGAAAAGACAACAGAGAATATTAGGGTGTTGTTAATGGACAGACAGAAAACAAAGTAAAGAAAAACTAGTAGTGGAAGTAGTTAATGTAACAAGATAATGATGGCCAATAGGGTGCAGGCGCTAAGGAGAGCTGTTCACTCTTCTCTTAGTAAATTATTTCACCAAGGGAGTCCACTTCAAAGTCTTGTATCCATTTCATTTATCAAATTCATGAAATTTGATTAATGAAAAAAAAGATAGCTTAAAGCTCTTCAATAGAGTGTTAATCCTTGCAACAATGTTGCAAAGCCCTTTTAACCATGAAATCACACTTGAAATCATATCAATGCCTTTTGGCCTTCAAAATATAACAACACAATATGCCTTTTTATAGTTCACTCCTTTGGAAAGAATAGCCAACTCTTAACTCAATATTTAAAATACATTAACCAAATACCAAACCACAAGACTATAATGTTAACGCCTATTAAACTTTCGGCATAACACTTAATCAACGCTGGCCCACATACTCATATCCCAATTATTTAATAAATAATTATCAAAAATGCTGGCCTATACCTTCGAGCTAACTCCCGTGCAACTTGCTGTTGCGAAAACCCTTGGATCTTCTTCCCTCAAGATCATACGAGAATCACACTTTTTTGAGAACGGAACTTTAACTTGGAAAAAAAATGTGAAATGGGCAGTATTAGGTCAATGACGTGGAAAAATTTAACTAGATCTCATTTTATTTTATGAAACTGCCCCCAGACTCAAAAGCGGTATGAAACAAATGGTATGGTTTTTCAAAACCACTCAGCTGGAAAATCTGGTATTTAACTGTTCAACTCGGAATTCTCACTGCATTTTAGTTCATTTATTCAATTCATATTCTTCGCTTGGCACTGTAAATCGACCTCATCGATTCAGTTTAACCAAACAACAAACCACCAGTCTTCTATCTCAACTGGGATTTCTCCAACAGGAAGAGGTTCGACATATGGTCTCACTCTTCCAACAGAGCTCACTATTCAACCTTCTTCAAATTTTCCATACAAAATAAAAAAATTCAAATAATTCGCTGAGAATATGAGTTCAAAGACAATCAGAGAGAAATAAGGAGGTTTCACATAGAATTGATTCCTTTTCAAGTTATACACAGAAGTTCTCAAATCGAAGGAATGAGTCCTTCGGGAAAATTTCCAATAACACACACAGATAGAAAATGAGTCTAAAATTTATTCATCAGAGAGAAATGCCTCACGATTCGATATTTTACTGCAAAATACCCTCCTTACTCTGTATCAGGGGTTACATTTTATAATCCTTTACATGAATTTTCGGCTCCTTCTTGAGGACCCGGTTATTCTTAACACAAAAATCCTAATTACATAATAATACTATAATCCTATCAACATTAACTAAATAGGCTGACACGAATCAACTATTCATCTTCTTTAGTTATTAAACTAACCTTATCTGTTCTAAGTGTAACAGACAACTAAGGTATTGACACCTTTGCTGGTACATTTTCTTGCGTATTCGAGTCCACCTAGTCACAACATGTGGACAATTTTTCTCACATTGCTGACTAGGATCCCATGCCCCTGCATCAGAATCATGAGGGAAATTTTCTTCATGGGCTTCTGGCCATGAGCTCTTTCACAGAACTGCCCAGATTCAGCAACATAACTTCCGTCATCCAAGTAGCATCTTCATCTGGCTGGTCCTTCCACTTGATCAAATACTGGAAATATTCTTGTCGTCTAGCCCTTTTAAACACCTTCTTGTCCAAGATCTTCTCTGGTTGTAATGGCTGTGCTATAGGTAATTGTTTTACCCACTCAATCTGCTCTCTATCTACTGGTCTTTCATCTGTGTCACCATCTTCATACCGGTATAGATCTGCAACATTAAATATTGAAGATATCCAAACATCAGGAGGTAATTCAATTTCATAAGCAATAGCATAAAATTTCCTCAATATCTTGCATGGTCCTATCTTCTTGAACTTCAATTTGTTATACTACTTCTTTGGGAATATTTCCTTCCTCAAGTGTGCCAAAACCAAATCACCAAATTCAAAATTAACTTCTCTTCTGCTCAAATCTTCTCTGCCCTTGTACTTGATGCTGCTGCCTTATAGCTGTTGTTTTACCTGCTCATGTATTTCTTAGATCTCTGAATAAAATTCTTCATCTTCAACACTCCTCATTTCTGATTTTCCCAAGTTTCTCAGTTCAGATACTCCTCTGGGGTGCATTCCATAAACAATATGGAATGGAATATGTCCTGTACTTCTGTTAGGAGAATCATTGTATGCATATTCTGCCTATGGTAAGATATGATCCCACTGCTTAGGATGTTCTCCTGCAAGACTTCTCAAAAGATTTCCCAGACTTCTGTTCACTACTTCAGTCTACCCATCAGTCTGAGGATGGTAAGCTGAGATGAAACTCAGTTTAGTACCAAGCTTCTTCCATAATTTCCTCCAAAAATGACCAACAAATCAGGTATCTCTATTAGAAACAATAGTCTTAGGCAACCCATGTAATCTAACAACTTCTTTGAAAAACAAATTAGCAACATGAGTGGCATCACTAGTTTTATAACATGGGATAAAATGTGGAATCTTGGAAAATCTGTCAACCACAACAAAAATTGCATCATTCCCTCTCTATGTCTTGGGAAATCCTAAAACAAAGTCCATACTTACTATATCCCAAGGCATGTCTGGAATAGGCAATGGAATGTACAAGCCTGCATTTTGGCTTCTCCCCTTTGCATATTGACAAATTTTACAATTCTTCACAAATTTTTCCACTTCAGATCTCATCCTTGGCCAATAATAAAAATGACTCAGCTGCTCATAGGTTTTATCAGCACCAAAATGTCCAGCAAGTCCACCACTATGCTTTTCTCTGATTAAATTCTCCCTCATAGAACAATTTGGTACACAAAATTGATTTCTTCTGAACAATAAGCCTTATTGCAAGAAATAATCCAATCAATGACTTCTATCTATCAACACATGGTTACAACATGCTTCAAATGCTTCTTTGAAATCAAAATCTATTTTATAAAGTTCCTTAAGAAAATCAAATCCTACCACTTCATATTGGTTTTCTTGAACAAGCATGTTTTTCCTACTCAAAGCATCAGCTACCTTATTTTCTTGGCCACTTATACGATTCAAAACAAAATTAAAACTCTGGAGATATTCAACCCATTTGGCATGTTTGTGATTCAATTTGGGCTACTGCATAATATACTGTAAAGCATGGTTATATGAGTATAGAAAAAATTCTTTAGACATTAAATAATGCCTCC